>JABEXW010000068.1:0-98286 GCA_013266185.1 Fusarium sarcochroum | reverse complement strand
AGCGCCATGGCGCTCTTTCGCGCAGGATATCACGCCATGTCTCTCTTACAGCCGCACGGATTTAGCAGCATTTCCGTATCATGCGCGCCATTGCAAGCTCGTTTGGGGATGCAATGGATCCAAAAAGAGGCAGGATGGAGAATTGGCAGGGCATGGTGTTGGTGACAGATGCTTCGCTTACAGTTAGATAGCGTCGTACTGTATTGAGATTGTGACCTGCAACCCTGGCTTGCAGTAGTCTTTATTAGACTAGAGATGGAGACTCGGAGGCTGGTTCAGCTTGTAACCAACATCCTGCAGTAGCCAGGGTGTTGATTGAGACATGGGTGGGGTACTCAGTAGAAAAGATATCGCGAAGGCGCCTGTAGATTATTAGTTATGAGTTGGAATGGATCCTGTAAACTTGGGCTTATCAATTGCTCTGTTCTCCTCTTGTTCGTTTCTTTTCCTTCAGGAACTGATCTCAAGAAAATGGCTGTCGATAACCCGAGGTTGAGAGGATACATAGAACGATTAGTCCATAGTTGTCAATTCTCCAGCATGGCATTCCGCCCCCATTCAGCCGCATGAAGGGGCTTGTTTTTCCAGCCATAGCGTTGCACCAAGATACTGGTTGTTGCACTCTCTTTCAGCTTTCCCCAGCATCTTTGCATACCTATCTTCGGCCTCGCCGAGAGACGACTCTCTGATAATTAAATCTGTGCCGTAATCGTGATTCTTGGCGCATGGCATTAGTTCACAGGCATCCGAAAACAAAGCAAAAATGCACAGAAATCGGTGAGGGACAAGGATCTCCAGCGGTTCTTCAAACTGATTACTGGCTGGCCGGCCGGTGATGAATACGCGCTGCCTGCTCAATTGATGTCCATCCTGTACCTCGATCTCGGAATTAGATCTGCATGAACAGCAAGCCACCGCAAATTCCTAGCAAACGTAGAAGAGTAGCCATATGCACTGCAACAGTAGGTATCTTGTTGCGCTTATGCTCACATGATGTTGTGTCGGCTTTTGTTCATCTTTCGAGCTATTCCTTCGTCATCAAAACTCGTTTCTTTTCCGTGCTGTTCTTGCACATTCCATCAATCCGAAAACCAACACAGACTCGACTTGAAGCGATCGACATGGTATCTCATGATGGCCGTAAACATCTTGTGACCGGCCATAGCCTCCTCAGAAAACCTTCTTCCCCAAGTCTTTCTCAAAAATCCGTCATATTGCAGGTTGGGAGGCCAACTCTGATTCGATCTTTCGAACGTCATCTTCATCTCGCCGACCCGAACGAACAAAACGACTTGAATAAGGCAATTGGGTACAGGTTGTGTTCTGGAAGGTTGAGTTGTACTTCGCCGTCCCTCAATCACACGCAACCGTGGGTAAGTGACATGTGTCATCGTTAGTTGCTTATATTTCGTTGCCTTTTGCGCACCATGATGCGAACCTGTCATGTTATGTACTGTTAAAGTACTGTCGATGATGACAAGCCCCAACCCATGCCGTCATCTCAAAAGCCCGACAATACCCTTAAGCAGCCCAAGAGAATATTCCGTCAAGTTGCAGTGCCCCGTGACACGGTGATCCCAACGATACCAGCAAACCAGAAGCTGAGGCGTGCACAATCATCTCCTTTTATCAGGTTGACTCATATACTTCTTGAGTCACGACGACCTCTTGTGTTGCTGGAAAGAGGATGTGTTCCGGGACTTCCCTCGGCAGTGCCCCTTAGCTCTCCTAGAATCATTTGAGTGGTTGGTCTAGATATCCAGGCAGCGACCAGATGCTGGGGCATGACGTTGTTAATACCCTATGCCATCCGCCCTTGATACAAGCATTCGTGCCTGACGAGCCTCAATTGCTCAACAAGTTGACGCACCGCCCCAAACAACGGCTCACGAAGTGTTTCGTAGTATGCCATGCGATCAGCCTTACTTCGTGTAGTGACAAACACTTTGCTGTATATCAAGGAGATGATTCCATCAACAATCACCCGATACCCATTCCTTGATGTCTCTTGAATCAAACACTTGCTTCCCAGCTCCGCTGTTCACTTGAACAACCATCACCACAGCTCGTTGGTATTATAGTGCCATTTTGATCAATCGATTTCATCCTCCTCCTCGCCATTAACATCGGATAACCATGAGTCAACCAAGAGATCTTTACGTAGTAGATGCGTACGGGAACTATCGTCCCATCACGGCCGCTGCTCAGGGGTACGCACAGCAAGCGCAGCAATACGGTGCCGTGTCGCAATATCCTCCTCAGACACACCAGAACGCTCCCCAGACGCAACAGAATACAACAGCTAGCCACACATATCATGCCCAGGAACGTCACCATGCGGCGACATACCATGAAGTGCTGGGCTACCCTCGAACTTCATCCAGCCATCGCGCTTATCAAGGCAGGTATGTGATGCATCGATGCCAACAGACACAGTATCCGCTTGCTAACCAGTTTCAAGCCGTTCTGATACCCAACAACATGAAGAGCGTGTTGACCCTCGTGACCGAGTAAACTTTGCTGGGCACCAGTACCAGCCAGACGATCGTCACCAAAGGACTGCCAGCTTCGTCCAGTATAGGCAGCGAAATCATCCAGGAGCTCGATACCCACCGTCAGCTATTGAAGCCGAACGAAGTGGGATCAGATACGCTGCCAACTCCATCACAAGCTTCGATAACCAGTTTTCTAGGACTGCTGATATCAATGCTTACTCTCCGAATATCCAGCGAGGCGATAGTCCCTTGACATATGCTCAGCGCAACAACTCGAACCCTGCCAATTACCCCAATTACATTGAAGATCCCAGCCAGGGAAATAGTTGGTCGCGCAGTCATCGTTGAGGGCAGGATTCGGTATAGAAGGATTGTTGTCGCGTATAGGGCTCGTGCAGTCTGTATGATGATAAGTTCGGAAAGATGAACATCCGTTTGGGACAGATCTTTGCATTGTTGTTTATGGCGTATGTCTTCCTTTGTTTTGGATGCCCCTTGTTATATGCGGTTTTGATTCGACTGGCGCTTGCATGGAATACCATAGGACAACTTCCGTATTGAGATTGTGGTTTGGATCGAGTGGGTTTCGGGTGTATTTGAAGATTCGTGTGAATTGAAGCAATATTGTCCTCATTGGATGCCATTGTTCTTGACTGTGATAGTCGTTTTGAGTACAATTGACAACATCTATTGATGGTGTGTTGGTGGCATCCGAACCATCCAACAGAGAGGTGTTGGCTGCAATATTTCTGCGCCAAAATCGCCAACTTTGGCATAAGGTAGAAATCAGATGCACACAATACACGCAGTAATGTTGCCTCGCAGCAAAGATCTAGCCAGTTGCCAAAAAGTGATGGCCCCATCAAACATCGCGTTGTACTTCGATGGAGAAGCGAGCAAATGATTGAAGCCAGTAGGCGATATTCTCACGCCACTCTGTTGCATCTGTCTCAGTTGTTGGACCGGAATAAAAGGATGGCTGCATCTGCTGCAATCGCTTTGTCGGTCAGGTGCATTGTTGGTTTGAACCGTCGTATGCGGGTTGGTTCCTCTGTCACAAACCCCAGCTTCTTTTCGTGCATTAATTTACAGGATGCAAGTTGGTCGCGGCCCCTGTCAGATCAGTTACTGCATGTCAGTAGGCAGATAGCCTATCTTGAGTCTGCTCAACGAGTGCGCAAAGCATTGTACTGTGGTCTTTCTCAGCATATTCGAGACCCGAAACAGCGGCGAATTTTGCAGTAACTGAAGTCTTGCAAATTCAAGAGTCAGCAATCCCACTTGGTAGCCAGCATTTGCGCGTGAGACAGAGCTCTTGTGCTCAGGGTCGGGTGATGGGGCAGCCTACAGCCATACAGCCACCAACACACTCGAAGTTCGGCTGAAGCAAGGGTAGGAACAACCAACACACCAAAGATGGAGGGTCTCACCCACTGAAGTTGGCGCTGCAAGTGATGAAGGCGTGCTGAATACCCGCATTATTGGCGGTTACATAGCATAGCCTGTACACATTGGCAAGTGGCTTACTTCCAGGGAGAAGAGTGATGAACTTAAGTAGCCGCACATTCCCACTGCTGCTGTCCCATCACCCGAGGTCTCTCGCTTCTTCCAAGAGATCCCAGGCACTATGTGAATTTCACAATGATCGGTTGTCTGTTGTCGAGTGGAACGCTTCGGCTGGAAACCATCGCAATGGTCACTTCCACCTCTTTGTCGACATGGCCTCATTTATCTCCTTTGGTTTTGCTCTTGTTTGGTTTCGTTTCAATCACCAAATGTAACTCGTTTCGTCAAGATACTAGCCACTTCGTTCATGAGCAGCTCCTAAATAAGGAATTCCTTTGGTGACTCCCTAGTCGGTTGACGTGTTTCTCCTAGACTGCCTTGTCGCCTTGGCTCTGCGTTATGGTAAGTGCTTCGGAGCATATGACTGGCTGGGTGATCAACCACTCGCGAGCTGCGCTGGGCCTGGGCATCCGACTTTCAGAACGGCACTCTCTTCTCTTTTGCTTCGCGGTAGTTGCTTCGTCTGTACTCCGGCCCATTCAGATAACCATCAACGGTATTCCAAAAATTTCCGGAACGATCGGTATTCGTGCTGCTTGCACCAGTACATGTAGCTAGGAGTACCCTTGTCAGGACTTCCTACTGGTCACCGGCCCACGAGATCTATCGTCTACCTCGCTCCGTCTTCACGCTTGCCACTCTGAAGATCGAAAGCATCAACTTCAACCGTCCATCTCCTTGTTGACATCAACTTCTATCGCCAGGTATCCCCTGATAAACGCTCCTGTTCGAATAAACGAAGGCGAACAAGATCACAGAACACCATCTTGGCACCTGCGTAAGGAGTTGTGTCGCCCTGAAAAACCACTTGGTTCCTGTATCGCCAACAACCTCTCGTCGTCCCCTCCTTCACTGTCACTGGAGTTCTGGATTCCAAGTGCTCGTTTACGTTTCATCTCAAACTTCGTTTGGGCAACGCAAGGTGCTTCTGTGACAGATCGCCGTTGGAGGACCAGTTCGACAACCCCCTCCTTGACCGTCTTTCCTCCCCTATCGTCAAGATCGGGCTTTTTAACAGGGCCAACAAAGCCAAGATCAAGGGGAAATCTTGTCCCTTCGACCTGACCTCGGCATCGGTCCTTGTTCTTCTAAACGTCCCCTCGCCATGGATCGTGGAGCCGAAAATCGCGGGGAGCACGACACCCCTGAATGCAGACACTGTTCATCTTCTCTTGAAAGACATCAGAATGTTTGGGTCTGTATTAGCGGCGAATGCCCGTATCGCCATTTGCCCCTGAGCTGGGAGACAACCTCAGAGGACGACATAGCGCGACAGGCGTATCCCAGCACGCAAGCATCCGGCCATGCAATATCCGCCGAGGACCGCTCTGCTACCATAACAGATGAACAAGATGGGAATTCAGGGGATCGAGTGAGTTGCAAACGATGCCGGTTCGAAATCATACTGACAAACGCAGATGAGCCTTGACGGAACTCGGGAGGTCATCTTGATCTGGCCAGGGGCAGACACGGCAAGTAGCGACTCTTCTAGAGAGTTCCCCTCTAACGTCAACGGAACTCAGGGAAGTCATTTCAGGTAAGGTGGTGATTTTGTTCAGGTTGATGGTGATGCTGACGAGGAGATAGCGCCGCCCAGGACTCTGCTGAAGAACACGACGTCTCGCATGGCGAAGCAACCGACTCGAGTGAGGGCGACGGACGAATGGACATCGACACTATCGATGTGGAAGTCCACCAAGATGCGACTAGCTCCTGGGTTAATGAGCGAAACATAGTGGGAAGAGAGGAAAGACACAGCGAAGTCGTCCAAGTGTTGAGGTCGGATATCCTTAATGGCTTGGCCATTCCTGTCCCCATGGTCGCGTCCGAGGTTGAACAAGTACTCGAATTGTCAGATGATGAGGATATGGAGGAGTGATTCAAACGTGATCGGTCTCCTGTCGTTGAGTTGAGTTGGCAAGGACAGGAAACAAAATGTCCAGAAAACATCTGGACAAATAAGTGGGTAGCTTCCTTCCTCAGCTCTTATTGTTCCTGCTAACCAAAGGTCTTTCCAGTTCCGCAAAACATTCCGTAAACGCCGAAAGGGCAGGTGCACCTCCACTACTGTCAGTTGCGATTAGAATAATTGGGAAGGAACCATCATCGGCGCAGGAAGGCGTGATGCATCAGGCGGCTGCATTATAAAGGAAGAGAAAAAAAGACGATGGCGAAGACATGGACGCATTTAATGCTTGGGATGAATAGTCAGGAGTCTATGACGGGTTGGAAGGACTGGAGGTATGTCTTTTTGGTGTCGTTCTCTTGATGTTGTCTCGACATCCATGGATGGCTTGCTCGTCCAATTTGTTTGAGCTTCAGGCATTGGATTTCTTTATGTTTCGAGTAGGTTGCTGGTGTTGAAACAAGGGCAATCTGAATCGGCGATTATTGATTTAGCACTTTCTTTTACCCCCTTAATTGACAATGGCTCATTAAAAGATACCTGTCCCAGCTTAAACCGCCACCACTGCTGAACAGTCTACGTAACTATTCGTAAGTCAAGAGGCTGTGTAAAATGGTTTGGATGCCGATTGTTCTTCTTGATTCGATTGGTATTCGAGAACTCTTCCCAATTGGCAAATAAGGTCAGCCAAGAATATGCGACTTAATTGCCACCTTTCGCTGTCGCCGAAGGTTGTTCAGCCAAGGGTGGGAGTGGCAAGTTCGTGCTATCGCCAATCATGATCCTCATGTAGGGGCATTGTAAGTCGCATACAGCAACTCGGAGTTCTTGCGATTGGACAGCACTAGCTGAGAAGGGAACACGGCGGAGGGAAGGAAGGGAAAACATCGAGATCATAACTTTGAAGGAAGAAAAGGGGAGAGATGAGAAAGAAATAACATGGCGCACTTATGAAGCCACTTGACATGGTCCGGGTTTGAAGTTTGTTCTCGCCGGCCCCACACGGCAGCCGGTGGCCCGGGCAGCCCCGGTTCCGGATATCTGCTTGCGTTTGCTCCCGTAAACACACACAAGTGAGCGATATCCATATTGGGGATTCGATGCTTCATATATATAGCCCTTCCCATAAGATCCGAGCTCTGGACACGAGACCAACCCTGTTCCGATTTTGGTCGGAACCGTCGGGGGGGCTTAGCAATCCATTCTCACCGATGACTGCAAAGAACACCTGTTATGTAGTCATGCATTCAGCTGAGTTCTTTTCCGTTATGTGTGTATTCGAAGTCTTGTTTGTATCTATCGTGAAGAGTTTATAGATGATCTTTGGCTCGTGGACCTTGCAGGGGCTGCGCTGCCTAGCCACACGCGATCGTAGTAGCTTCTTCGGTAAATGAGTCACCAAAATGAAACTGCGTTTGTACGGTGAATCACCATCATCAGCCCCAATATATAGATGGTCAGCAGATGGACTTCCACGGCTATTTTCACGGCTGTTCACGTTGCCTTCATTGTAGTACAAAACCGAGCTTTGTCATCTGTCTGATCCGACCTTCCACAACGACCCTCGGGACGAATCAACTGCAACTTGCCACCACGAGTCACCCTCCACAACTTCTACACAGACAAAAATATGAAGCCTGTAGAACTAGATGGAAGGACAGGTGAAGGCGGCGGGCAAGTCGTCAGGGTCGCCATAGCTATAGCTGCCTTGACGGGACAGGCAGTAACCATCACCAATGTGAGAGGGAATCGTGAACGTGGAGGTGAGTGATGCCTGGGTTCTTTTCGGAACGGAACAATAACAGCTAACCTCGCTTAGGACTCAAGAACCAGCATGTGACAAGCATTCAGTTTCTCGCAGAGATAACAGATGCCGATGTTGAGGGCCTAAGTGTAGGCTCCAACACCGTCACCTTCGCTCCTCGTCTTAAACCCACAGAACTGTACCAGCGCAATGTCAAGATCTCTGCAGCTTCAGGGTCTGCTAGTACTTTACTCATTCTGCAGGCCGTTCTGCCGTTTCTGGTGTTTGCGGGCAACGAGTCTGAAGAGCCGGTCGAGGTAAAAATCTCTGGCGGGACCAACGTCTCGTTTTCCTTGAGCTTTGAGTACCTAGATCAGGTCCTTCTACCAACACTAGAAGGAAGATTTGGTATCCAGGCGGAGAGGACGTTGGAGAGACGTGGCTGGAGTTCGGGACCGCAGTCAAGGGGGCAAATATGCATAAAATTCCACCCTTTAAAGATTGGTCAGAGTCTGCGATACAAGGCACCAGAGCAACGCAAATATCCCGAGTCCTATCAAGTAAAATCTATCGACATCAGCATGTTGGTACCTAGCAACATGCACGAAAAGCTCCAGGCATCACTAATCAAAGACCTGGGAGACTTGTTCCCTGGAACCGATGTTCACTTCAAGCTTGTCGAAGACTCGAACATGGATTCACGGTGGTACATACTGCTTGTGGCTCATTCCGCATCTGGAATTCGATGGGGACATGATTGGCTCGGATCCTTGCCCAAGAAAACCAAGAACAGGGACATTTTCACGGCTCAGGTGTCTAGTAAGCTGTGCCGGGGTCTATATGGGGAGGTAGGTGTTGAGGGCCAGGCAGACGTCCATCTTCAAGATCAAGTTGTCGTATTCCAGGCACTCTGCGAGGGCTACTCATCGTTTCCTCGTGGGGATGCTCCGGACGAGTCATCTCCTGGTGTACTCATCGATGCCCTAGGGAACTTGGACATTGGTGACGGCAGAATGAGAAAGGAAAAAACCCATGAACCCTTTGGACATGGCTCTCTGCACACACAAACAGCAAGATGGGTTGCCAGTAAGATGCTACCAAGCGTGGAGTTTTACAATAAAGGGGACCTAGTCAAGGGCGCAGGTATATCAATGATATAGACTTTGTTGGGCTCGAAATAATGAGCAGAATTATGAGTCAACGATAATACATAACAAGCGAGTGTTAATACAGTTAGTCGAAGTTTAAACACCAATTAAGCGTTATTCTTGTTGAGCGGTGTGGATTGGATGTGACGTGGCTGTCGAAGGATGGCCTCGCAGGTATGCACACTCTTCATTTATTCTAACTGGATAAAAGCTTGCTTGTACAACATCGATTCTGGTTTTGGGTATAAATGGGCATCCTCCCACCAGCCCACACTTTACTTTGTGTGTTGCTCTTCATCCGATACCCTTCCAAAGATGCTGTTGTATCATGTTCTGATTCGCGCCCTTGCCCAAGCTGGCCTCAGTGTCTTAGTCATTGTATTTGAACTACGCACAAATCTCATGATGATGCCGGCTGAGATGAGGGAACATCGCCGAATCGGAACTGTGACCAGCCAAAGCTGCCTTCATGCAACGTCCATGTCTGCTTTCCCCAGTCCTCGCCGGCGGCGCCCGCGGTGATGAAAACGGGCATAAGGTGATCCATAAACGGGTGTGCTTGTTTTGCGTCTCCCCGCTTGCATATCGCAGCCATCTTGTCCTCTCTGACAGTAGGGTCGGCCTCCACGGCCTCCTTGAGTGCATTGTCGAAGCTCACAACGTAAGGGAGTGGTTCCGTGTTACCCTCGAACATGTAGTGCATGTCACGCAAGTTATGTACTGACATTCCAGCGCCGATGATGACGATGCCCTCATCCCGGAGTGCAGAAACAGCACGGCCAAGGGCGTAGTGAGCATGGGGGTCCTCATTCTTGTATAGAGAGACCTGGACTAGCGGAACATTAAGAGGGTTTGTTTCTGGGTTGAATGCTGTAAATTGTTAGTATGAGACGAACATATGCTCGGTAAACATACCGACGTGGAAGCCTGAGAATACACCATGGTCAAGGCCACGCTTCAATCCATAGGATTGGATTCCGGCCTCTGACAGCATCACCATGATTTCGCTTGCGAGCTCAGGGCTTCCCTTGTTTGGATACTCGGCTTTGTAAAAGTGATCAGGGAACCCGTAAAAGCTGGTAGGATATTAGCAAAGATTGAAGAATTGTGTATTGGGACGCACTCATAGATCAAGTCAGTGTCAACGGCATTGTTCACATGAATAGCGCTCTCCTCGCCCATCCAGTGTGCTGAAAAGACAACAACAGCCTTTGGCTTGACCTGCTGTGTGATCTCCTTGCCAATTTGCTGAAGGACTGGATACACAGGGTGCTTTGTGTTATACTGAACATCAGGCTTTCCAACGGTGTGTTAGCAGGTTCATCTGATGAGTTGACTAGAACAAAGACCTACGCCACCATGGCTGAAGAAGTAAACGGGTGTCTTTGTCGTTGATCTCGCCTTCAATGAGACTGTCGCATTCTTTTGAGAGCTGTACCAATCAAGACCTGCCCTCTGCAATGTCGACGAGAATGCCTTGAGTGGTGATGCGCCGAACAAAGCGACCATGGCCACAGCAATGGAAACGAGGCCAATCAATGTTCGGAACGAGAAGAGCTGAGCCATATTGAGTGAACTCTTTCAGGAACAGACTCTCCAATGGGTGATCGATCCGGATGTGTTTGGGTAGGGGGCCATCGGTCTTTTACATGCTAGGTAGTTGTTACTGTATATCCGAATATCCAGTCCGGGAGGCCGGTCCCGGGAGATCCCATGTGGTGGATCTTCCTCAGTTCAAGTGGGATGAAATTGATGCTGAATCAGCTCATCGCGACAATCCATCGACAGCTACGTATTCGCCTTGCTAATTGTGGAGAGATCTGAGACATGGTTGGAGAGGTCTGTGCTGGACGAGACTTCAAGCTGCTTTCTCAATTGTGAACGTTCCAAGAAATACGGGAAAGACTGATGTAAGTTAGAGTAACAGGTAAATGAATTCAAGGTCACAGCTAGTTGAGTAAGGTGTCTTGGTAGTTTACACAAACACCGGACCAATTGTGAACAGCGAACATAATACCAAGATGCAACATGGAGGCGGCTTGAAATAAAGAATCGGCTCTTTATTCAATTGCATATGTATAAAGAATAAAAACCTAAGCAAAGAGCCTGCATAAAAGGTACAAGCAAATGATGTCGAAGCTGAGCTTTAGAGCTCCAGGCCCAGTCGGAACCGGATAAACTCGCCCCACAGCAAGCTTCCAGCGGTTGGTTGCTGTGCAACTGCCAGATTAGCCCGCCAAAAAGTCAACTTCAGAAACTGCATTTGGGCATGTGAACAGGCGATTCATTCAGGCACCCAACCATCAACCTCAACCTCTTTGTCGTCGACAAACATCGCCATCTCGGGCTCGTATCTCCAACGTCATCCGTACGGTCCAGCTGCTCGACATCATTCAGCTCCATCCTCCGCCTCGACCTTCATCATGGCTCCTCTCATCCTCCATAACGTCCCTGACGACGAGTGTTACATTGGTGATGATGGCATCAAGCGACCTTACGCGATGTACTTCAACCAGTATGGCTCACCCCTGTCTCTTTGTGGATTCACGAGTTAATTCTAACGCGCAATCTAGACAAGATGCCCCCCAAGGAAGCACACGATCCCGTCGAAGCGCAGCCGAGTCTGGCTCGTTCGGTAAATCCACACGTCGCTCTCGATCGCGTACCGGAACACCTGCTCGCAGTCGCGAAAATCCTACACTAGCTGCTGCAGACAAGCTCTTCGGCGACTGGGTTTCGACCCAAGCGGCTACAGCACCCGCTCAAACTGTCCAGCGTAAGAGCAGCGGTTTGATGCAGGAAGAGGCTGCTGCCCAGCGACCTGTCACATCCACACCCGTCGAGCTCATGCTTCGAGGCTACCGATCATCAACACAGCAATATGCTGCTGTTTCCCACTACGAGTCCCTCGCTGGCACAATCCTCGAGGATTACCCCCGCGAACCCCCTGCCAGTCAACGTCGATACAAGTCCGAGCTGCGAGATCCCGCATTTACGCGACGCCGCAACCTGACGGCAGATGAGCGTGCTCTAGTGAATCGCGCAGATGGTGGAGAGCACTGGGTCAAGGTTACGTTCGAGAGCAGAGAAGCTGCCGAGGCCGCTACTTTCGCCAGCCCCCAAAGAATATTGGGACATTTGGTCTACGCTGAGCCATACCGAGGAGTCCCTCCCCCCAAGGACGAATCTTGTCCTGATATCGAGACAGTCCCCGATTATGGACGATCACAGAGCATGCCCGCTGCAGTTCCCACTACGAATGGTCGCAATGGCTTCAGCGGACCTACATCGTTTAACAGCCGTCTCCTCGATCTCTCCCCACCTCATTCGCAGACATCCAGTTTTACCATGGACACCGGAACTATCAGCAACTCCCATGCCTCTACCGCTACAGTTACTGAGCCTCTCATCATCCCTCAAGCCACTACTTCAAGCATCGAACCCCTCGAGATTCGCGACGAAGACAGCGTTTTCTGTCGGCGCATCCCTACCGCCCGTCGCGCTACCATTCTTCCCGCCGAGCAGGCTCTCCTCCCTCAGCAAACGTTCATGCAGCGATTGATCAACGCCATTCCCTTTGTGAAGTGGTTCGGTGGAAGCATGATCGGCAACGAAGTACCGCGAACTGAGACTGGCGAGTTTGACTGGAGTAAGGCCAGTCTATACTGGAAGCTCATCTGGTGGCTCGATGCCACATTCGGACTGTTCAGTGGGGATGTGCTTAACGCCGATAAGGACGACTAGAGGACGATCCGTCGGTGGTGGAAGCGCAAGCCCTTCCGACGCAGCAATAGAGTCATCAAAGTGTACGAGAGACGAAGAGTTTAATTATTGGCCACGGCGTAACAACGGTCATGGCGTCAGGCGTGTTAATGGAAATGGGACCATTATCTGGTTTAGAGTCACCTTTCCAATAGACAATGGAGGGTGACAAATTCGCGTAATGTTTTGTATACTATCAAAGTACCAGTACCCTTGCAAATCTATTACTGGCTCCGGCTCTCCGTGAAGAGAATGTCTTTTAAAAAAAAAATGCTCATATAAACGCCCTCGCACATGATATCCCAACAAACGTAAACACATCAACCCGGACTTCTATCTTCGTCCTCACCGCTCCAAGCAGCTGCGGAGCTTGCGTCTGTGATGAGTCCTGGTGATTTTGGCCTCTTTCTCAATGAACTAGGTGAGCTTGACCGACCTCTTGTTTCCTCCTCTTGTTCGATTCCATTGCCCTCTTGTCCATTGCTTTTATCCTCCTGTGTATCGCCATTATGTGTCTCTTCTTCTCCAACATCTGCCTCCACAACAGGCATGAGTAGCTCAGACCTATGCAAATCATCTTCCTCGTTTCCTGAGCCTTCTGCTCTACCGACGCCCAGCGAGTCAAACGTCACGTCTGTTGGAATCCGACGGATAGGTTGTGGTGAGAATGGCCTTGCATTGCGGGGCTTGTTGAAGTCTGTCGAGAAGACGCTGTCGCTGTCTTTTCCACCTCCACTTCCACCACCCGGTCTCGAGTCTGAAGCCAATGCAGCTAGGGATTGATATCGTTCGGCATCCATCAGGAGACTATCGCCTCTAGCGTGGCTCCTGGATAGCTCGGCCCCTGTGTCGGCGAGTATGCTCTTGGGAGGGAGGATAGAGAAGAGCTTGGGTGTGTCGCCGCTACCGCCACTACCCAAGTTTGCACCATCTTCCTCTGTCGCGAATAAGTCCTGGCCCTTCTCCAGGAGATCATCCAGACCGCCTCCACTCCAACCTTTCCTTGCAAGGCCTTCGAAGATGTCCACTTCGGCACGCACAAGGCTACAGCTTGCGTCGACAATTCTTCCGCTCGTTTCCTGACTTTCCCTCAACAATGTCCGCGCGTGATCGGCGTGTAAATCCGTCAAACCGTCCAATTTCGTAGTCAATTCGACCAAGTGTGCCCTGAATCGTCCAACATCCCGCCTTCGCTGCTTGTGCAGCTTCATGCCCTCCTTCTCTAATCGTTTAATCTCCTTGCTCTGTGCCTTGATCTTTTGCTTGTACGTCTCCTCCTCATCGTCAATAACGGTCTGCCATTTGTCCAGGTCGTGGAGCAGCGGCACTTCAAAAGATCGGTACACCGTCTCGGAAAGAATCTGCTGGTGATTTGCCACAAGGTAGTGCATGCCCGAGGCGGACATGAGCATATCAGCCGTGCAGGAACCCTTGGTTGTGAAGCTCGCCGTCATATTCGTTGTTCCAGAGGAACCGATGGGCTCAGCGCGGGCCTCTTTTAATCTGGCGCATGCTTCGAGTGCTGATCCAAATGTCGATGCAGCGGTCGATAATGCGGCGAGGGCAAGTCGGTATCCCTTTGCGGAGGAGACCAAATCAGAGTAGGCTTGTTGTGAGAGCTCGAGGTCGGCTTTTGTAAGGACGGCATGGGAAGGTCGCGGAGGCGGCGGGAGCGGTAGATTGAATTGGGACAGAGGATTTGCAGTCGATGCGAGAGAATATACCGGCGATCCGGGAACAGGCGGTAGCTGTGAGGGCGTCGGTGACACTGGTCGAGATGCTTCGGAAGCCATGTTTGTTTACTTTAGGCGGGTGGTCATCGGGATCGTTGCCCGGCTTGTGTAGCGATGACAGATAGCAGCGGTTCTTTAGCACAACAACTCCAGGCACATATCTCGATGGGTTAATGCAGCGAGGGGAAGAAGAAGTCAAATATGGATATGCCGATTATCGAATTTGTCTATTCCCTCAAGGATTCGGTTGGAGAACGTTGTAGAAGACTGGCCAAGGATCAAGGGTCTCCAATGTTCGGTTGCTTAAAGAGCGAGCCCCACTGAAGAACTCCAATGCGCACTAAGAGTTAGGGCAGTTGGTGGCCCGGCCTTACCTTATGCAATGCGGCGGGCATTCTGAGGTGCCCAGCAGTGGAGCGCACGTCTTTTGGCGTCTAGGAATTCGACTTCACTGCAGACGAGATGTATCACGAGGGTTGCGATGAGCAACATGGGCCACGCGGCTTGGGATAGTTGACATGATTGGTCTTTTCTCAACTCGTGCCTCTATAATATGACTATAAAGTCTTTAGAAATATAGTCCTCTTTTCATCTACCTTGTCTAGCTTGGTCCTTCAATGTTTTACATGTCTATGCTGTCTAGCAACAACTCAAAAACGACATTATTTTAGTTCTTGGGGGGCAGCTGCTTTCTCAAGAATGTCTCGACCTCATCCAGCTCCTCGAGGCAAGCAGAGTGTCCCATACCACTACATAAAGTCAGCATCTGGTCCTTGTAGGATACAATCGTAATGGACTTACGGGTAGGTCCTCCATGACACGTCGTAGCCAAGCTCCTTGAGCATATCGGCGCTCAGCTTTCCACGCTGGAAATGGACAATAGGGTCCTCTTCGCCATGGAACATCATGACGGGGGTCTGGCGGTTGGCGTCGGTGGGCTTGACGATGTCGGCAAAGGTTTTGGCCAGAAGCAGCCATGATGAAAGGCCGACGATACCGCCCAGCTTGCTTGTGCAGGTGAGGCCAGCGAGAAGAGACATAGCACCACCCTGGGAGAAACCACCTAGAACAATGCGCTCAGGAGCAATACCAGAGTCGACCTCTGCTTGGATGAGATCGTGGAAGTATTGTTGGCTGCGCTTGATGCCCTCTGTGTCCTCGTTACGGACAAGATCATCGACGTTTCCACCAAGTTGTTTCTAGATCACATTAGAGGAGTCAAATGAAAGTGCCAGGTAGACTCACGATATCAAACCATCCGGGCATCCTCATACCCATATTCTTCAGCGTGTTAGTCCAGTTCACTCGCCAAGCATCTTGATAGCAAAACTTACCACGCTGATGGGGATTTGGGGCGCGTGAGGCAGAATGAACTTGACCTCATCAAGCTTCTGTCGTCGACGCCAGTTCTCGACAGCAGAAGCCCAGCCATTTCCAGTGTCGCCCAGGCCGTGAACGAAAATAACAGTAGCTGTGTGGCGGGATGCCGCTGGGAAGACGAGCGGGGCGATTCTGCCGGACGACATTTTGGCCTTTGGTGTAGTCTCCGATTTGACTCCGCTAAAGAGATTGTTCCAGATGAACAGAATGACCAAAGGAACTGCGAAGATGAACAGATAGCGAAGAAAAGACGTCGAAGATGAGACGGTGTTGTCTGTTTGCTTGTCTTGGTTGGACATGGTAGGAGTGTGGAAGTTTGTCCAATGATGGCAGTGATGAGGCCAAGTGGAGTTTAGCGGCTTCTGGGCAGTTCTATTGTGTGTAATTATAGCAAACAGTTTACCCTGGAGCTGTCTGGGTTTGGTGCAAAAGATGAACAAAACAATGTTTGGATATGATTTATTCTCTGATGAAATCTCGTATTATATGAGAGGAACTAAAGCGCAAGCAAAATGGTACTTGAATTCATGCGGTGTCAACATTCATTGTCTTCGTCTGGACTTACCTGCTGCTCACCGCACTCCATTCAAATTAACTTATCAGGATACATGAAGTTTTGGGCTTCGTAAATAGTCAGAACTGATCTATTTCAAAGCTTATCAAAATTCTCCTTGATTTCCAGAGACACGATTATTGTTGTATAAATATACAATAAGCTATGAACAAACATCTGAATCTTTAGCATGAGTGAGAAAGCCTTGGGTTTGACATCGGGGTCCTTAAGTTAGTTCAGATGATTGGCTCACAAGCTGCGGGCCGCCCCTCACAGAGAGAAAGCCAAAACCTTGTTTCGCAATGTCAGAGTTTTCACATAAGTACCAAATTATCAACTCTCTTCCTCAACGATCCACCACAGGAAGCGCACAATTGCTTCAAGATCATCTGGTTTCGTGGTCTAACGGTTATGACTGCGGATTCTGATTCCGCCAGCGAGGGTTCGACTCCCTCCGAGACCTTTCTTTTGCCTCTCTGGCCTACGAGTTCAATGTCCCATAGTTCCCAGATTGATGTTTTCTTTTTGTATCTTGTTTCGACATGTTTCCACTCTGACGGTGGGGACACCTGCAAGTAGAGTTTAGCTCTGCTGATGTCTGCTGGTGATGCCACCTCCCACTCTTACAAGCAAGGCAAACAACTGCTTTGTGTGATTTCTTTCTGTTGTACTCCATTTGCCTTTATTGATTGTTCTCACTCTAATATTGCCTTCACAAGAAGGTGGTTTCATTCCACTAGCTTACTTACACTCGTTCTGTTTGTCAACTATCTACGCACCTGTGTGTATATCTACTCATGCATACACTATTAGCAAATGGCAGAGCTTTGGAAAGATGCCAGTGATTTGATAACAATCTTCATTTATAGCCGGATAGGTTGTTCGGGGCTTTGCCCAATGGTAGATCAAAGGGAAACTCTTCGAGATATGTCATGCGATATGTTTACTGTAGAAATGCAGTGTGGTCACAGATTACGATCCAAACAAATAGGAAGCACACTGGCTATAGCTTGCTCGGCAAAAATAATAACATCACTTCCTGGAATGAGATATACTCTACCGATAGTAGCCCAATCAAGTGACGCGGGAATGCTAAAGTCTCAGCACATATTTGCTATAGCACTGTTTCTGGATGCTAGACCACCTTTGTTTTATGACGGCTTATACAATCTCGAAAGATCCTAGACCATTATGAGTTACATACTTGGCAGATTCCTAAAACTGGAGCACTTGATTATCGGTATTGAAATCCCCTTCTCTCTTACTTCCTCTTCCCTCTTTCTCTTCTAATCCTTTATCACCCCTTGGAAGATATGCAGTAAATGCCGCCTTTCACTCACATATACATATATATTGGAGGCGACTAGCTTATAAGTCTCTCTCATTACTGGATGCGAGGACTGTACTTGTATATATCCCCCTTGAGACGATCCTGTTTGGTGAGACCATCTTTTTCATGGCTTGCGAATAAAAAATATTGATGGTTTAAGCTAGGACACCATTAATGGTTGACCCAGCATTGCTCGAGAAAGAGGAGGACATGGACTACCTTTCGTGTTCATGACCAGCATCAATTTAGGATTCTGGGAGCCCTGTGTTATATATAAGTAGGTAAGCCTGTGCACCCCCTGTATAAGAACTTCATCAGACTTGTGGCATTAACATCTACCCAGTAGCAGCAGCAGAAGCTTACTATGTCAAGCGGCCCCTAGAGTGCGTTATTCGTCGCAGTACCTGTACGCGGATAAACACGACTGTAACGAGACGTTCGAGACACAGTAGAAAGCATCGCAACATGCAATCAAAGACTGTAATGGAACTCCGTTTTACAAGACTGAAGACGGACGTTTCATTTGATTATATACATGAATTCGGCAGAAGTGGCTGTCGACAAATGTTCGAAGGCTGGTAGAGCCGGGAAGAAACACCTCAAGTCTGTCTATATTAGTGAGGGAGAGGGATCCCATGTCCTTTATCATCATGCTGCAGGCGGAAAAGATCGTTATAACTTTATTGCAAAAAATGGAAGCAAATCGAATATTAAGGGGCAAGGTATTATGATCAGGGGGCTTCCTCAAGCAGCAAATCATAGCCACTCCCGCCTCTCTCGGACAACACTCCATAATACCATCACAAAGCTTCTGAATTCAGCTGTAAGATTCTGCCCGATGCTGAAGGACATTCAAGAGAAGCGACGGCATAGACATCGCTATAAGAAACCACCCTTCAGGTCCCTGTCTGGTCGTTGGTAAGAACAGAATCACCCCTCTATGACCTGATTTGCTAACGCCGTGGTGCAACCTGTTATCAAAACCTATATAGTTGAAGATGCTCCGCCATAAGTCGACCCTCGAAACCCGAGCGCTTGTCGAGGAACCTTGCTTCATTCCAACATGACAGAAAGTGCTCCTGGCCCCTTTAAGGTAAAGACTAGGGTGTCTATGGCCCCTACTGTAGCCCAACGACCGCCTGATCGGTCATGCAGCCGGCTATTCAACTGTCTCGAAGAGTTTCCTGATGAGCAACGAGTCTCTTTCTGAACGTGACACCATACGCGATCCAGAGATGAGAGATTGCCAACTCTGTCGAAACCGATAGAATCCCCTTATCGCCGAAAAGATAGAGGAAGCCATCGCCAAGCTCACAAAGACCCAAGAAGATCTGGTTCCACAAAAGAACAAACATGCACTGGAGGTCATAAAGATATTGGCCTTAATTGTAGAGGCAGTTATGTTATTGCGTCATGAGTATGTGGATTGTCTTTGCTTGGATATGGCTACCTATAATTAGCTAATCGCGTTTCGTTTGAGCAGGAATCCCCTAAAGCCTAAGTGGAAGAAGGTCGACAACCAAGCGGCAATTGGTGAAGGTCAGCTTGTCGAGACATCCCACCCCGATACGAGCAAGCTGTTGTATTTGGATACAGATAAGCTGTGAAACATACAGCTATTGTCCCTTAATAATAGACACTAAGATATTTCTTCAAATATACACGAACTCGTCATGCGATGATGATCAGCTCGGGATCATGTCACATCGACTTTCCATGTAAAAGCGTTCAGCTCATCCAATCTATCCCGAAAGCCAAAGAGATTAGGGTAAGCGAGCCAGCAGGTATGCACTGTTACTGCTGTAAGGCAAGAAGTTTAGTTGCCAATGCTGGGAGCTTAGGCCTGAGAGTTTGTTGGATATACTATAAACATCTACAGAAGTCAGAGGGTGGCACGACTACATGAAGTTGTGTACGACCTCTCGGCTTTTCCTTGCTCGGTAATTATCTGGCAACGAGGCATAGCAATCGATGGTTTTTTTTAACACAGCATCTGGAATGCTGCAAAAATAGATGGATACTCGCGTTTCTCGTTGTTATTGTAGACGGAGGGCACGATACCGGCAACTGATTATGATTCTGAGATGGCCTTATCAAATGGTCAAAGAAAAGTTTGGAATGTTAGATAGTAAATCTAGATTTAATGTTGACCTATTTACCGAAGCTTATGATGACCGTTCTACTATTATCAATTAAGATGTGTACTTGGTCACTCAGGATTTGTGAGGGCCGCCCTGTTACTTTTCGTTCCTGAATATCGGAATTCCAGTTAAAAGAGATGCGTTCTAGAATAGTGGACAGTTGATGTATCACAGATTGATAAACAGCCGAGGTCAGTTAAATGTTACGCGAGCTTTGATCCTTGAGCGGCTAAGCCAGGACCCTGGATTCGCGATCGAGAGAGGCACGTGCTGGTTGAATGTATGCTTGTGTGTCAGAACAACCTAGAACAGTAGTTGTAAAGTAAAAGGAGGTTCAATTGACATTGTATGTGTTAAAGTCAGGCTGTTATCTGATCATCTTATCAATTGGATCCATCCCGTCGCGTCAATGGATGGACGGGATGGGCGGGATAGAATTGTTGGTGGCGGGCAGTTAAAAGACCCTGAAACCGCTGGCAGTTGGGGGTCGGTGGTTGGTTCGGGTGGCACGTGCACACCTGGAATGGAAGGGTGCATGGCATGTTCAGTGCGTCAGTGGGGCATTGAACCCTGTATTCCCGTAGTTCATCGTCACTCTGCAGTTCGTCCCGCTCGAGTTCGCGTTGGACAAGTTCCATCGATTTAATTCCTACATCCATCATTTTCAAGTCTTTTGCCTTTATCTACTTTGCTTGAGTAACATTGGTTTCAAATCAATTATCCTTATAAAACCGCTTCAATGTCCTCAGAGGAATTATCTCTGCCTCCTCTCCCCGCTGTGTCTTGGGACGAGCATTCGCAGAGCTTCAGCAATAATCCTCGAAAACGCGTCCGCAACGCAGCATCCAAGCACGCGTCGTCCTCGGCTTTCAACAACTCAAGTGATCCTGCCGTCTTCTCAAGTGATGATGACCCGGCATTGGACAATTATGTAGAGGGAAGACGCAAAAAGAGATACGTTGGTTCATGGTTCCAGCAGCATCCCACTTCATCCGACTCAACTTTCAGTGAGATTCACATCCCCAAGCAGAGGCGCCAATGGACGCGACAGGCAGACAGCGGCGTGTTTCTCGGCAGTGATGGCAATGAGAGCGACGATGTCATGAATGACATACCTGAGATTCCAAAACCCAAGCTTCCCCAGCTCAATCGCGTCGTGCGCCGCGTCTCAAAGGCTGAGCAGGTTGCGCGCGACAAGGTCCGCGCTTGTCTCGACGCGGGTGAAGAGACAATCGACTTTTGGTCGATGGGACTGGAAGACGTCTCCAACGATACCATCAGTCCTTTGTCGCAGTTTACCTGCATCCCCATCGTGACCAAAGATGTCGCATTTGAGCAAAAGGACCCGGAACTCAAGATCTACATGGCCATGAACCGGTTGACGCGGGTTCCTGGCGCTATCTTTGATTTGACATACCTCACCATCCTTAGTCTCCGTCACAACAAGCTCACTGAGCTTCCTCCCGCAATTTCCAAGCTCCATCATCTCAAGGAGCTCAACGTGTCACAGAACCGATTAAGACATCTGCCTGCTGAGTTGCTGGACCTCTTCGCATCAGATAGCAAGCTCGACACACTTGTTGTTCACCCCAATCCTTTTTGGCAACCGGACCAGAACTTGGAGCAGACCTCCGAGGATCAAGCTGAGAACATGCTCTTTTCCTACACAGAAGAGTCAGAACCTATGCCAACCCCACATTTGGTGAGCCGCGCGCTCGGCCGGTCTCCTTTACAACTCTCAAATACCACGGGCAGAGTTATCTCAGACTTTAAAATCCCGACAGACCACACACAACTCGTCCTACCTATAGACGAGGGCGAACCTGAATTCTCACCATCATCCTCCGTTTCATCCATGACTGAGTCACAACGCCTTCAAGGCGCAAGTCGTGTCCCAAGTCTTCTCGAGACTGCTCTTCGAGCTTGCTATTCCAGTACCCAACTTCCAGAGATGCCTTATTACATCCCCGAAGGACTAAACCAGCTTCGAAAGCTCCTTGAGCGAGCACATCGGCAAAAGGAAGCCGGTGGATTGACCTGCTCACGATGCCGGAAGTTAATGGTTATCCCAACCGTCGAGTGGGCGGAATGGCGGGAGGTTCGGACATGTAAAGAGATCAAACAGGAGGGCCCGTCTGTCGTGCGGATGACACCACTAAGTATGGCAGAGGGCGAAAGGATTATTCCCTTTATTCATCGGGGATGCTCGTGGCGATGCGGGCCGGGGGAGATGGACAAGAGTAGTTGGGGTTTACCGAGTGGAAATCTTGTTCCAATGACAGATGATACAAATCAGCCAGCATGATTGGGTAAACGGCGTTTTTATAGCAAAAGCAGATTGAAGAGCGTATAATGATACCTTGCATTGTCTTTTTTCTCCAAACTTTTTGGCAATCAATCTTTGCGTTGCTCTGTGACTATTCATGACACAAGCGGGAGCAGTATGAAGTTTTATGTTGTTTCTCTATCAACCCTCCGCTATATCCTTCAATCTCAGTCACTTACACGCTCAGTCAAAATTCATCTTATCCCCTGTCTTCAAGGGTCCCTGTCGGCTGTCGGCTCTTACGCATGCATGCGATTTTTGCTAATTACAAGATGAGGAGTGTCTGAGCGATGCAAGCTGTCTTGGCTTGCAAGGGTCTGAATATCGGCGTGAATATCGGCCAGGGATGAATGTCATCTAATCGATGTGACATTCCAATGTCAAGGTATCTTCAACGGGTGATCGAGAAATGCATCGCAACATACATGACGACGTGGAATCGACGACTGGTTCTGGACAGGCCGTACGATCGAGACTGATGGCGTTTCAACTTCTCAAAGGTTATAAGAAACATGCGTATTTTTAAATAATGCCCAATGCAGTTATTGAACCGCTAATATGCAACATCTATCCTCTATTTCCTATGCCCCTCCTATCGAAGAGTTAGTACTGACCGATAAACAATTTTCTATCCGACGTTGTTCGACAGAGCAGCCACTTAGGTTTCTTGACTTGAGTGATGGTTTCTTGTCTGTTGGTTTCAAACTCAGAATTACAGATAAACTCGAGTACAAGGAAATATACCCTTTGATCATCATATATATTTCTAAGCGTTCGCCATCAGGGTCTATATCAGGCTAATACCTGGCCGATGCCGATCTCGCCGTGGAGGAAAGCCTTTCATTTCGCCTTGCCAACTTAGATCTAGAAGAAATATTTGCGATTGGTTCAGTAGTACTCTCGCATAAGGATCAGAAGCAAGTTCCCGAACGGAAATGGTTGAGCGCAGCTGCTTCCAGACTGCTAGCCTGTATTCAAGGCTTGATACAACCAGTATACTTAAGGGATTAGACGGGTTTACGATCGAATGGCTCATATCGAACTTGGCAAAGCCTCACGATTCTCATTGTCGGCTTAACGCATATGTTCGATGTTGTTGTCTGCTCGTGGCTGATAGAGGAAATGACTCCAATCAGTTCGAGCTTCAGCTTCACCAACCAGCGCTGGACCAGGAGATCGTTGTCCCTGTGAGATCGAGAATTCACAATTTCCTGACTACTCCAAGAGAACGTAGAAGTTTTTTTGAGACCCAAAGCCTACAGTAGTAGTCACCGCGGTGTGAATCCTAGGTAGCTATTGGATGGTTTGATGCAATAGCGCGTAAAGCGACATTCTCTACGCTTTGGCGTTTCTTATGCATCCATATAGGACTTCGTAGGAAACGAGTTGGTATCCATCCATGCTGTAGAGTTTTCTCATCCATATACAACTTGATACTAGGTTGGCCTAAATCCGACATCGTGTATAAGAATCTCAGGGGAAAATATTGAATCGGTTTTGTTTCAGCTCTCGATTATAATTGAGCCCCTGAGCTTGTCACTCTGACTTGGAACTATGATGAGGTGATGGGTTCTAATTTCTAGGTAACATCATCAAGCATAAAGGAGGTTCGTCAAGATGTTTGCGACGACCATATCAGGTCGCAGCAGCACAGCATCCTGAGTTTCTCCTGGCGCAAACGATAGCCTTGTGTCCGCCATCTCCTAGACTCTTGAGACAACAAAGTATTTGCCTTGGCCTGCCGCAAACGCACTATCGCATTATCATGGGGCAGAACCATCCAGGTTCCCGCCATACCTCGAACCAGAGCTGCGGAAAGTCTACCACGGCGGTTTGGCAAGGGCATTGATGGCTGGACGCTGTGCCATACACAGACTACAAGTGCTCAAGTCGGCCAAATACGACGCATTGTATCTTTCACAGCTTTTAGTCCCAGTCATCATCCTCACTGTCGACGTTTCGTGATCTTCCGGCGGTTCCAGTCTTGATACTCTTGCCCGCCAAGCGCTCCTCCTCAGCGTCCTCAGCAGCTTGTCTCCTCTTGACAATACGCAAGTCAGAGTCAGGAACTGCGCCAACTTCAACCAATAGGTTGTCAATCTTTTGCAGGTTGGTTCGGACACCCCCAATAGTCGCCAATGTCACGACCTGCTTGACAATATCGCCCTTGTTGTAGACTAGGATTGTCGGGCAGTTTCGATCGGGGTAGTTCTCGATAGCCTGGGTTGCTCTGATCTCACAAAATTTGATTTCGCCATACTCTTGGGCAGCTTGTCTCCATAGCTCAGTCAAGACTCTGGATTCAACATTGCCGCCCATAGAAGATGTAAGGTTGACGAAGACTGGTCCGTTTTGTGAGGCGTCTGTGACTTCGCGCTGGTATTCGGGCTTCGAGAGGGGGTACACGGTCCCATGTTTAGCTCTCTTTTGGAGGCCGTTCAACTCGGCCATGCGCTTTTGACGATATTGTTCCAGGAAGGCCTCATCTTCGTCATCTTCAAGTTCATCCAACTCGTCGAGGTCCTTGCCTTCCAAACGGTTCTCGTGTGCTAATCTTCGACCTTCAAGAATAGCCTCCTCGATCATAGGAGTTGGGCTGGGAGGCTTCTCAGGAATAACTCCTTGTTTTCGAAGAATATCGTTCCTATGGCGGGGTTAGAGCTTAGCAAGGACCATGGAGGGGTAGCAAAACCAACCATTCTGTGTCTGCGTTTGGGTCGTCAATGGGAACATTGATACGCTGGTCAAGGGGATTGGCCATTTTGAGAATTATAAGTGAAAGTTGGAGTAATTCTCCTTATAGAGCGACTACAGTACCAATTAGTAGCGATTGAAAGTGGCAGCCTACAACTGACGCAACCCGACTCAAAGGCTCCAAGTCACCGCTTACGTACAGAGCAGGCAGAGCTCCAGCCCCAATTTGCATAACTCGCATAAACCCCACTAAAACATGGCGTGCATAAGCTATTGCTTCGGCGCTATGTTGCACCGATTTTGTCCACCGCCAATTTTGATCGTCACGTGTGCTGGGCTGGAAAACCCTACCACACTAACCTGTTTCAGGCCACAAATCCGCTCAGAGGCAAGAGCGAGTCGTCCCCCTCAGAGCCACCGAACTTTTCCTCGCTTACCTCCTCCCACCCACCTTGCGAGCCTCAAATCTGTTCCCGGATTTCGTCAAGCTTTCCCATTCTCGCAAGAAACCGACAAGACATTCTCGAGAAAATCAGACAAGATGGTAAGCGACTGCCTTTTTTCTGATGCTTTATACGATGGACCAACGACGAGCGATGGATGGACGACGACCACACGTGTGTGAATGAGGAAATCATCGACTCCAAGGAAACTTGCTACTTGTGGCAAAAGTATCAAATTGATGGAACTCGACATCGACGACAACTTGGACCATGGATCGGATACACAAAGGATGCATTTATGATGATAGAACAAGCTGGCTGACTCTTCGTCCTTCAGGTTCTCGCCGTTGATCTTCTGAACCCTTCCCCGGCTACCGAGGCCAAGAAGCACAAGCTCAAGGTACGATACTACTTCAACAAATTTTCATAACGACAATCGATCTAACATACCTCTACCAGACCCTCGTGCCCACCCCCCGATCCTTCTTCATGGACGTCAAGTGCCCCGGTTGCTTCACCATCACCACCGTCTTCTCGCACGCCCAGACCGTCGTCATCTGCCAGGGATGCACCACTGTCCTTTGCCAGCCTACCGGTGGTAAGGCTCGTTTGACCGAGGGCTGCTCTTTCCGACGGAAGTAGACTGCTTCGCGGCGGTTAATCTCCTTGGGTACTCATGACTCTTACGGTTCAATCATGGTGGTCATCTCGGATCTGCAAAAAAACAACCTCGACATGGACGGATAGAACAACCCGACGTTGCGAACATTTACCAAAACCTCTTTGCAGATAGAAGATGGGGCACCCAGAATAGGGGCGTTTGGGGTCTCCGGATATCTTGCATGGCACATCATTCTTCTTTTTGTTTTTCCGTTGCGCGCCTTGTACCAAAGAGAGAGTCGTCTCGAGGCAGGAAGGAAAAAAAAAGCACTGCATGGGTGGAAAGCTGGAGAAAGCCTTCACGAGTGTCTGGACTGGCCTGGATAGGCCTACCAGATGCGAGGACGTGGAACCGCTGGTTGATGATCGCTTCATACCCGGGTGCAGTGGGTAGCGGAGGATGGTCACTGTGCTTTTGCGAAATTCACAATGGTTTCCACATCACCTTGTTGACGTGAGCTCGTCGATGTGATTGAATTGTGATGCTGCCGTGACTGTCGTAGCCAGCGGTAATGCCCGTAGAGATCTTTCGATGATGCCATCATCATTCGACTCCATCCTTCGACTCATTGCCATCTCTGCCTACTCACGACGATTTGTTCGACGTTCCCTCGTTGAGTTGAATTGACTTGACTATGATTGGTCGTGAACGGCGTCATAGATTGATGGTCTCGAACTACCCCTCAGCCTATCGTCTTCTTACCTAGTCGCCGAATGACTCAACCCGGAGATGGTCGTCCGCACTGCAAAGTCTTAGGCAGCTATCTCAGGAAGAACCCATTAGCCCATGTATATCTTCACGGTCGACGGTAAACCTGGGGCATTAATTACCCCGCGAAATGTTGTTGGAATGTCCACGTTTTGACTTAAACTCAATACGACATCGAAGCTCTTAGTTCATGATGATTGGACATTGAGCTGATTGGATCTGACGCTCCAAGACCAGTTAGTGGACAACTTTCCAGTCTTCACGGCTCACCAATTGAGCAATCAATTCGCTTCATTAGATACGCTAATGCTATGTTTTTCGATCACCAGCATTTCCTCATTACTCCTGTGAATTTCCGTGACTCCAATACTCACCTCCGTGCTCGCGTGATAAACCCGTGTGACTATCTACAAATAGAACTTCTTTCAGCCTGATGGCAAATTCGAAGTGGAAACTCGATTCTTTTTAGGTAAGTGAAATTTTTGACATTGTCGATCCTAAAAATGCCAGAAACAGTCCACAGGGTTTACTTCTTTGCCACCGCCTTGGTCCTCGACCCTCCTCTCGACGATCAGATAATGCGTTTTATCAGATGACTCAGCGAGAAGCCAATCTACCAATGGCCAAGCGTTCAATAACTCAATTTACGCGAAAGCGGCACGAGAAGATCGCGCTGAGACGCGGGATGTCTAGTGTCCACAGTGAGAAATTCTTATTAGTTGATTGGTTACTTGGATTTGGCTGTGTCTTTGGCTTTTAGGGGCTGGACAGGGGCGTCTCACTCCTTCTTGAACCCTGTTCTTCTTCGCCCTGGCAACAACCTTGGGGCTTCGTCTCTTTTCAATCAAGGCCGACCCCCTCTTCTGCTTTGATCACTTTTTGAACCCTTGTTTTACCCCCTCGATTGCGACGTCATTTGTCTTTTCAAGGAGTTAATCCTCTTCTACTTTGTCCTTTGAAACTCTCCACTCTACCCTCACTTTCACTCTGTTTTTGTATTTCGGTTTCTTGACAGCCGCTGCTTACTCTGTGCGACCAAAACTAAACGTCATTACATTCATCAACTTCCATTGAGTCAATCATCAGTCGTTGACTTACACCCTTAAAACCATCAACATGTCGACTCCTCGTATCAAGCGTCAGTTCGCCGACGCCTCGGCCGATCCCTCTCAGCGCCAGATCACGTCTTTCTTCAATGCCCGATCCTCCGACGAGCCTGCAATTGCCGAAGCGGAGAAACCTCTCCAGCCTGATCTTCCTTCCTCCATTCAGTCCAACCTACTCAGCGTCGGCATGCGAGTTCGCAAGTCCGTTCCTGAAGGATACAAGACCGTCGGCACCAGCGCTTTCAAGCTCTGGACAGACAATTCCCCTGTGAACACTACCACTACTGCGACCCGAGCCCCCGCTAAGGGTGTCTCTCGAGAGCTGCTTCCTTTTTGTGGGATCAACAAAGTCGGTGGCCTCGATACTCAGCCTGATTTTGAACAAGATGACGTACCGGATCTCGACGCTATTCCCGAACTCACCATGTCGCAAGAGAGCACTGAGAGTGTCGACTCATACGATGGCTCTCGCAAGCGAATCTTTGACGACGACGACGAGGAGTTTGTGGCAAGCCCTGCGATGAGCAGCCAGGGTAACCCCCGAGTCATGGCCATCCCAGTCTCACGAAAGGGAGCTGGGTTGACAGGCATCGGCCAGAACAACCGAAACTCAGGCTCCGATTTTGATGAGGCTGATTTCCTTGTCGAGCCCGATATGGACATGGCCAACTAAGCCAAGACTGTCTACAATGTGCTCAGCTAAAGCCTTTGCACGTTATCATGTTAACAATACGTCATGCTATGCTATTTGAAACTTTGGGTCAGGCGTTCAGGTATATTAGAAATGCTCCAGAGCGGTTGTATGTTTATTGGATGTCAGAGGACGAATTGGGACTCGCTGTATGGTATACGGGATTAAAACAAAATGGTCAATCAAACCTACAACTACTTCCCTTTTTCCTCCAACTTACATGCCCACAAATGGCTCTCGAAACTCGAGTAAATCCCTTTGCCCGTAAAACTCACCGGCCACTGTCAGGATCATGTTGAGCGTAGCGCGCAGGTTCGCCCGTAATCGTTGTTTTGCTGCCTCCTTCTCGGCGTCTTCGTCATCCTCTGAAGCTGCGTCATCGTTCAATTGAGCAAGCAATCGTTCTTTGGCTCCCTGGAGGTCTTCCTGGGGCCTGGAGGCAGCGACTTCGCCATCTTCGGCTTCAGAGTCGGATGCGATGTCCATAGCCACGTCTTCGTCCTCTTCGTCTATCTCACCTTCTTCTGCGTCGGGCTTTGGCGGAGAAGTTGTAGTAGGCTCCGTAGCCTTAAGTGCCTGTTCGGCATCCTGTTCAGTCTCGGGTGGTGTTGAATCCTCCTCGTCCTGCTCAGGGCTGATGGCACCTTCAACTTCAAGGTCGTCTGGATCAGCCATGACTTCTTCATCACTGCTACTCCCATCAACGGCTTCATGCGCACCCAGCCCGCCCTCTGCCAATTCTTCTCTCAACGCTGCCATCTCTGCTAAACTTCTGCCCAAGAGTACTGCTCTCCGTCCCAGATCGCGAATCCAGCCAATCTCGGCATAGTTGAGCTCGCCTTTATCCGGTAGTCGTGCGAGCAGTGCCCAGATCCAGCGACTTGTGCGCTCTGGAAGTGTGTATCCGCGACGAAGGAATTTGCCACCGAGGAGGACGCGCAGGATTCGTAGTGTTGTGTCCTTGGACATGAGGGCGACTTGGAGAGAGTGCGGGTCTGTGTCGCGCAAGAGGCGAGACCACGTTGCTATAACAGAGGCCTGGTTGTCAGAGGGGGTGACACTCTTTATTTGAGCTGGTGCGAGACGGGAGCGGGCGTTGGAAGGTGGTTCGGTATGGAGGATCGTTCGAAGGTGGAGGTACTGATCCATGATGGATGCAAAGTAGGCTTCGTGTATGGCGACTTCTTCGTCGTAATCATCGTCTCTGTCTTCTGGAGTTTCGCCCTCTTCGTAGTCTCCCTCTCCAGTCCAGTTATCTGGTAACGCCATGTACGCGCCGTCCTCGTACCAACCTCGTGTATCGCCAACGCCGTCTTCGTATATACTCCTGTCAATAGGTCGCTCGTCTTCGGCTTCGCCATCTTCTTTCTCGAGGCCAGCGGGCAGCTGAGGTCCTATTTGAATCTTGGGCGCAACGAGCAGATGGGGGATTCCATTGGCTTCTTGTCTATTGTACTCACCATATCAGCATCCGTGCTCTGCAAGTTTGCGATCTTCAGCAAAGGCGATAGGAGCACGTAGAAGGGAGATGATCTTACCTGACGGAGTTGAGATATGCCATGGCATCTGTGTCATCCTCGAAGTCGGACTCTTCGCCAACGGGAATTGTTGTCGCATGTTCGGCGCCTGAAAAGACATACTTCTGGCCCCAGGTTGGATCGATGCCAGAGTTTTGATGCTGTCGCGCTTTGCCGCCTTGTTTCTTTGGTCGCTTCGGTTGAGGTTTTGACACTTCACCTTCATCAATATCGTCGAGCTCCCTTTTAGTCGCCATTTTGCCAAGTCAACGACAATGTTTTGTAGAGGTTGAAGAGCTTACTTGGGTAGTGAGATAAAGGACCTTGAGAAAGATGCCTGGGGCTTATCGATAAGCTACCTAGCTGCAGCTCATCCCACTTTTCTATCACAGCCAACCAAACATCAACTTTTGGAGCTTCAACGATATCTTGGGCTTGTATTAGCAGCTTCCCATGTTAATTATTTCACAATGAGCACGGTTCTTGTGCGGCAGTTGGCCTCTAAATCGCCGCGATATTTCAATAAAACTCTTCGAACCGCCGTTCGTACGCAATCGACCACACAATGGCGCTCTCATAGCAGTCACAACCATTTCGTTGGTCGCAGTATGTCTTGACTCTCGTGCTGTATAACTTCAGCTAACATCCGCAGGCAAACCTGCTGCCGTAGACCCAAATGCCGATTTTATCCCTATAATGTGCAAGGATGTGAAGCCTTTCACACTCGCAGTCAAGGACAACATCGCAACCGCCGACTTCCCTACGCAATGCGCCTCCAATATCCTCTCCTCCCACCCTTCGCCGTTTGAGGCTACCGTCGTCCGTCAACTGCGCAAGCGAGGAGCATCCATAGTTGGAAAGACAAATATGGATGAGTTTGGTATGGGATCACATTCGACAAATTCGGTTCATGGTGCTGTGAGAAATCCCTTGATCAAAGACGACGAGGTATCAGCTGGCGGAAGCTCTGGTGGCAGCGCCGTTGCGGTACGATTGGGAGATGCCGATGTAGCGCTTGGAACAGATACGGGAGGCTCAATTCGATTGCCTGCCGCCTATACCGGGACCGTTGGTTATAAGCCTAGTTATGGCATGATCTCTCGCTTTGGTGTGGTTCCATACGCAAACTCTCTGGATACGGTTGGCTTCTTGGCCAAGGATGTCAAGTCCATACACGACCTTATCTTCAAGACTGGCATGCATGAAGAGCATGACTCTGATGATCCAACTTCCCTCCCTGCCGCATCTCGCAAACGATGCGCCGAAACAATATCATCGACTCTACCTGATCTCTCTAAGCTAAACATCGGCATTCCGCTCGAATACAACATTGACGAACTCGATCCAGCTATCCGCGACGCCTGGGTAGCTGCAGCCTCCACCCTTGAGGCCAAGGGTGCAACACTTGTTCCGATATCTCTACCATCCACCACAGAAGCCCTCTGTGCATACTACGTCCTTGCTCCTGCGGAAGCCTCATCAAACCTGGCCAAGTACGACGGTGTCCGGTATGGCAAGCGAGGCGAGGGTAGCGATGCTGTGGGCGAAACTCTTTATTCCGACACTCGTGGCGAAGGCTTTGGCGAAGAGGTCAAGCGACGAATCCTACTTGGCACATACAGCCTCAGTTCTGAGGCCATAGATAACTACTTTATCCAAGCCCAAAAAGTTCGTCGAATGGTGCAACAAGACTTTGATCGCGTCTTCCGGCTCGATAACCCCCTTTACGAGCCTGCGCAGTTTGACCTCAGTGATATGGCCGAGACCACTGGCATGGAGGACAAGACAGGCCCTCTGCAGGTGGACTTTATCTTATGTCCTACAGCACCGACATTCCCTCCGCGATTGGAAGATATCAAGGAGCAGAGTAGTGTAGATGCGTACATGAATGATGTCTTTACTGTTCCTGCGAGTCTGGCGGGCTTGCCAGCTGTGAGTGTCCCAGCCAAGGTGGAGGGGAGTCGGTTCTTGGCAGGATTGCAGATTATTGGGCAGTACTGGGATGATCAAAGGGTGCTGCAACTTGCAGAGAAGCTGAAGGCCGTAGCTGTATGAGAGTATTGTTAGATTTCTACAAGCGATGATTTACGATATCAATGTATATTAGATTAACTAGATCTTATCAAATGGACCCCATGTACATGTGACATGTATTCCCCCATAAGCATTCGATAAACTGACGGGGTTGGGGAGTACTCAACCTAGTTTCTGGGCTCAATGACAAAGACCGATATCTCTCAACTAACATGCCGACCATATTCCAATCGACAAACTCGGCACTCCTCTATATTTAGGAACAGAGGACATGTCTTTAAACGCCAGGCCCCGTTCTAACCAGGGTATATACTAGGATAACGCAATGTGAACAATAACACATCTTTCATCTGACGGGGGCACCAGATGAGACCATAGATTACAGACGCCATTCTAGTTCTCAACTACGCGGTATTGTATTACATGGCCATACATGGCATTCACATACCGCAGCTAGCCTTACTATTGAGCTCGGCGAGAAGAGCATGAGCGTAGTGTAACAGTTGAGGTGGTTCAACAAGTGCAGCATGATATCACATGAATGAGCGCTTACCGTTGTTATATCGAGCCTCGAAATGATATCTCGGTCTCGGGTTTGGCTGAATGCAAGGGACTTGGGTGATCGACAATGCAGGAAGCAACATTTGAATCATTCTAGACAACCCATATATACCAAACACACTACTGCAGTTACAAGTTGAGTCAGTGTGAAGAAAGCCTCGTCAAGCAGGGAGGCCGGTGTGTTGTAACTCACAGCCTTACTAGCCTATATGTCTCAAGTTTAAAGTACCTTATTTTTGACAACTTACAAAAAAGGGGTTGTATATATCCAGACTACCAGTTTGTTCGGTGTAGAGCTGAGGTCTTGGGTCGCATTTCAGGATCTACCGCGCGCGCGCCAGGGTATAAGTAACTTATTCGGCCAAGGATTAAATCCTCCCTTGTTTCACCACAGTATACGGCTGATGAAGGGTAACCAAAGCAGGCTATGCCATCTCGGTTGTTCGATTGCCTGAACCTCCAAGCGATGAGCGCTTTATATATAAGAAAATGGTCACCCATAGTCGTTTGCATCGTGGAAGGGTGCTGGCCTTGAACAAGAATTGTTCGACAATCATCTGAAGTCTTCCCCATTGAGCACCACTTTCTTTGCCTTATCATGTTATACCAAAGTCTCCTCCCGCTGCTTCTCGCCTCGTCCGCCTCGGCGCTTCAGGTGCCCAGCAATGTCCGCAACTTTTACAACCAGCTCAAGAGTAAGGGAACTTGCACCAACAAGTTAGCCAAGGGCTTCTATGACTCCAAATCCGACGATGGCAGTAAGTCTCCGACTAATACTCCTGAGTCCCAATGTTAAGTAGGTACAGAAACATCATATTGTGGCGACCATCTCGAAGACTACGGTGTGGTCTACCTTCAAGGAGAGGGTGGCACCTTTTCTAACATGGATGTCGACTGTGATGGCGCACAAGGAGGACCTCAGGATGATGGAAGATGCGGCGAGTCGACAACAACTATTCCTACGTCTTCTATCAAGGACATCATTCAGAGCTACAACGTGGGCATTAGCGACCTGAACCCACACGAGCACTCGTTCGTTGTCTTTGGTAACTCAGGCAAAAAGCCCGGTTGGAACACATTCGATCCTCGCGAGTACGGTGTGCAAAAGGCCAGTCTCATGGCTGTAGTTTGCGGAGACAAGATGGTATGTCGATGAGTTGATCAGTTTGTTTGAAGTTGATGAGTTAATGATGGTTTCAGTTTTATGGTATTTGGGGCGACTCCAACGGTGACCACGGTGATCGTGCCAGTGTTGGTGAGGCTTCACTTTCTCTTGCGACAGCTTGTTATGGAAAGGGGATGCAAGCTGGCACCGGATCCAACACGAGTCACGATAAGGAAGATGTTCTCTACATCGCCTTTACTGGTGCGGACGCTGTGCCAGGTGCAAAGGGAGCTGCCTGGACTGCCGGAAACTTTGATGACTTCCATACCAGTCTTGTTGGTCTGGGTAATAAACTCGTCAAGCGTATTGGTGGTGACGATTCGAACGGAGGCGGTGGCTCTGAGCCGGATGACTGCTCGTGGCTGGGACATTGCAAAGGTGAGACATGCCTGCGCTCAGTGACAACACATGGGTTTCTAAAATCACGACCTAAATTCATGATAAACATACTGACCACAGATGAATAGGTGCTACTTGCAAAGTTGCTCAGGACTGTGCCGATGCCTTGAAATGTGTCAGCGGCAAGTGTGCTTAGGTTGCTGAGCATTCGGGTAGGCTCACAAGGTCCATTGGTTCAAGGCCAGACGCCAGGAAGATTATATTAAGAGCGAGTCAGTTTCTTATAGAAGGTTATCGTGATAACCGACATCGAGCAAGATGCCTCTTGTTGCGTTGGAAAGTTTGTCATTCCTACTGGCCTCATGTAATATCAGCTTACAATGTATATTAACTTACCTACTCGAAGAGAAATATTCTTCGGGGATTCCATTTAGAACATGTGTTAGTATATACATTGCAATAGAAACAGCAAGGCGTTGATCTTGTAATACGGATTTCGCTATGATAAGGCCATATCGTACAAAACATGTGAAGCTAACAAATTGCTTCTCAGGGTCTTTTACTCTCAGTGTGAGCTATGATACCCATATCCAGTAGCTCAGCGAACACATCACGAAGGAGGTCGTTTCTCTCAGGCTTACCAAGCCATCTTCACCATGTTAGTCACGTCTGATAGGACACATGCTCTTTTACAACTCACCACAGAAATGGCAGTGGCGTTTCATTTAAAGGGTACGAACACGTAGCATTTTAAGTCACACTCGGTAGCTCAAACACCGTTATGATCCTGCGCGAAGTGGCACTAAGACGGCAATAACACAAGACCCTTAATAAGTAATATAAGACCTCTTGCCAACGGTTGAGCACTGAATTGTGATGACAAACAATGCCATTGGCTATCCTATCAAATCTCCGACGTGTTCGGGACTTGAGTCTAGCCAGCGCAACGTTCGACGCCATCGTGAATCGTTAGTAAACAAGCAGGGTCCAGGTGTTGAGAGGACGAAAAGATTTCGTATCCGCAGGGTCCGGACATCACTAGAAACAGCATGGAACAAGTCTCGAAGGAAATTTGAAGTTTAGGCCAAGAAGCACGGGCTCATTTGCTTAATATCGGGCTTCGGTGAAGGAGTTCACGAGGCGGTCACACGAGCCCACGAAGTGTCATTCGTTCCCCAGGATATGCCAGGCAAAATCCAGGGTCCAGCTCCATGATGGAGTCATGTTAATTCCAGAAGACATGGATTGGGCCAGTCCCAGCAGCTCGGACGCTGTATACGTCGTTTGGCGTGGTACAAGACGGTACATAAGGCATCTCGACCCATGCTTGCGCTGAGTTTCAGAATATTCTCGTAGATAGTGGTAAGTGGCCTGTGTTAGTTAAACGTCAGACTTTGACGTCGACGTTGACTGTGATGAAGGTTTCTGCTGGTCAGGGCCGGGACGAACTGTTGTTCTGTCGATAGTGGAGATTGGACCCTGAATTTCAAGAGCCGTCGGAAATCTCCAGCTCGTTCACTCCGGTCGTCGGTCCGGGAAAAAAGTAAACGCGCACAGGCCATGAGACGCTCGGAGCGGCAAAAGTGGGACCCCGCGATGGAGTCAGTTCATCTCGTCGCCCGACTCGTTCCTCGGTCTCTGAGCTGCGATAATCAAATCAAGCTCTTCCTTTTGGTCAATTGCTTTCTCTCCACACTTCGCTCTAGACCGAGCCGCACCAGACGTGAATCCGCTGTATAGTAACGTCAGCTCATCCACCAGCCCCGATCCATCTCCACATCCGCCGCCACCGAACCGAAATCTTTCTCAGCCTGTTCACGAACGACGTTTCAAACCTCTTCAGTTACCGACTCTCGTCCAAATTACGTAGCTCAACGGAGCTTCCGATCGTCTGTTCCGAAATTGTCAGCCCTACCGACCGGATTGACCCACGATGCCGTCGTTTCAGAGCAAAAAGTTCCGGTCCGCGGCCGACATGAACAGCATCGGCATGCGGTACCGAACCCTCATGAACAAGCATCCCTTCCTCATGTTCGGGCTCCCCTTCATTACCGTCATCGTCGCCGGGTCCTTCGTCCTCACCCCAGCCACTGCTGTCCGCTACGAACGCTACGACCGCAAGGTCCGCCAGTTGACCAAGGATGAAGAGCTCAATGTGCGCCGGTCCGCAAGGAAGGTGGACATGAAGGAAGAATACTACGTGCGTCTCACACTTGGAACGGAGACAAGAATGCCGCTTGGGACATTCATTTGACTAACTTGGAAACAGAGACTTGCTGGCAAGGACCTTGACGATTGGGAGCAGAAGCGTGTAAAGCGACTTCCTGGTGAGAATGATGGCGTGTTGTAATCAAAGCTGTACTGGCTCCCTTGTTTTGCGAGTATGAGAAGGCATCACGATCTGATAGCAATCTTCGATGCCATCATGATCGATCTATTGTGAGGATTGCAAGATATCCATGATAAAGGCTAGGTCGACGCCATTACCGATATGTGTCCCAGTATCACGGATTCCGCTGAACCACTACGAGGCAAGGGTCGTCGAAGAGGGCCGTGTACGATATGTAAATCGCATTAAAGGCGTTATGGGTGCTTAGGAATGGGAATGTGTTGTTTATGTCTGGTTTCGCATTGATTGAAAGCCGCGCGACTGTGCTGTCGTTTTGGCCGGATGGGTCGGGCATTTTGAGGTCTGAGACTGGAGGGACGAGCCGTAACGTCACCCTCCGACCCGGCCGTATGGTCAATAATTCATCTCAGACAGTTGCTGGCTGGGGATCGAGGCTGTGGTGAGAACATCTAACGTCAGACTGACAGAATATCGATGAGACTATGGAAGTTCGATCTCGATTCTAGGTTGTTGGGGGGTGAAATGTTTCACAGCCTTGAAACGGTGGGATATTGTGAGGGGATACACGAATGATTGACTCTGCATCGAACAAGAAACTTCAAACTTCAAGACCTGCAGATGTAAGTCAGAGGTGGAGTGCAGCTATATCGCGCACTGCAGCTTGGGAACGGGCACTCGATTCAGACTTCGATAGTACCAAGGCACAAAGCATCTTTACTTGGCAGTCAGCCAAGAGTCAAATTACTGCAGGTTATCGTTATCCCTTGCGCCGGGGCCGGGTCACGTTGACACAATGCCCCTGCATCTCACAATCTCCAAGGTCTACGCCTCGTCTGGTGACAAGGCTCAGCCCAGCCTCGTGAAGGCTGCAGTACGTATTCCTGATTGCTGTCGTCTCAATTGGCATTGTACCGCATCGCGATTTGAGGTGCGCAATCTCATCAGTTAACAACCCATCGTCGATCCGGGGAACGCTGCAACGCCAGAGCCGAGTCTCCTCGCAGCTCAACATATCCCAATGAGTGGCTACAAGGTCATCACATTGGCTGATGAGGCTAAGGCGTAGCGAAGGAAATCCAAGGCTAAGATAGTTAAAAGCCTGCTAAGAGACACGCGAGAGTGACTGCTATTGAGCGGGACGATGCGTAGTCTATCTCGAGGTTCAAAGGTGGTGCTTTTTAGCCTTTGATTGTAAGTAGCGCAGCTGGTCAGGGGCCAGAGCGCCACGCCAGACTTGGTTCAGCCCCCGCGTTGAATTAGTCTTACTGATCGCCATGTTCGTCTATTGGACGGACGGACTTAATCGCCCATCAACCTCGACAAGTGAGACATAATCCTCTTGTCATTGATCGTCAGGAGATTCTCATGTGAGAACACAGGCGAACAGGTCATAGTGGTGATAAGGAGGTGTATACCGAGGAGAGAGAATATGGCCGCTTCTTCGGGCCCATGACGATGACAATCATGACTGATGAGGAGAAGACTACGCCGCGACAAAGGCAGCTGAACTAAGAGGGGTCCAGGAGAGGGGTTATTTCCAATAAGGGAATAAGACAGGGGAATATGTCACTGATAGTACGGGTTTGCGGTGGCATGGCGGTCAGAGGCAACGATGATCGCGACTATCATCCAAGGGTCAAAATGGTGGTGTTGAACTCAGCGTGGAAATGCAAGGTATTGACTGTACCTGCATGTACTCACACCAGTTTCAAGACATGGAAATCAGCAAAAAGTGTGTGTGTGATCGTATTACACACATACGATCGTTTCCGCTTCCCGAGCTTACCTTACTGTATTGACAAGGCGCAGTAACAAGAATACGATTTAGGTAGGTTTTGCCCAGTGACTACGAATCCATCGTTTAGGGTAGTAGATGGGCTAAGTCGTTTGGTAGTATCGTGGTGTTTAAACGAACTCGCATGTGAGTGGCCCGACATTTCCTTGGTAAGTTTGCATGGCCCCTGTCGATAGGTCATCTGGTTGACCATGCCAAGCCAAGCCATGCCAATTCGGCAATCAGTATCCTTGGATCTCCATCTGGTCTTGAGCTGAATAATCGGACATGGCAGAATGTAACGCTGATTCCCAACAACTAGCGAGTTGATGACAACCAGACCACGTACGGGACAACCAACGCCCGAGACGGGAACTAAAAACATTACTTACGGGTAACTGAGTGACATTTCATCTGCACCCTGAAGGTCTAGAATCAGCTTCATTAGATTCACAAGGATGACCGTGGTGATGGTAATATTATCATGAACAAGCATGATCCATACCTATAGTAGTTTATTATTGGAATGGGGATCTATGTAACATCACAGGTGCCGAAGCAAACACGACCAAGGAAAAGATGAATAAAAAAACAATTATCAGTGGAGGTTAATATTGCCTCCCAATTAATGCAATGCCCTGGAATTAATACCCTGCAGCATTTGCTTTTCGCAGCCTCATCTTCGGGCAGGTTTTTCTTATTCTTGGGTGCAAATCTCGGGATTCTGTAGCAACCAACTACAAGATGAGATTCTGCGAGTCTCGATTCTGAAATTTGACAAAGAAGCAAAAGAAAAAAGAAAAAAAGAAAAACTTGATCCCAATGCTACGGTAATCTTCAGCTTGGTGGATGCTTTATCTCGATACTCCCCCACCTGCGCTCGGAGACGGCGATGATAAATGAGGATTGGACGCCGAGACGGGCCAATGGCGTCGGCCGACGGGCACCAAGTGGCAGTGCGCCACGCCCGAAGAGCTGGAAAAGCCAACCAGGTCGGCATCATCTACTCCGGACTGCAAGGTACATGAAAAGCAAATACCGAAGACATCCATATCCATATCCATGACTGCAGTATTTCGTGATCTACGATGCGATTCTCGCAAAAGCAGGGAGGGAGATTACAGGTGATTGGGCCTCGGGGCGTTTTGATCCCATGCAAACTAGAGTTGGAGTCCGAAAAGTTCTTGTCGTGTCCGTAATAATTCGGTTTCGGAGCCGGAGACCACGACGCCAAGCCGCTTCAATCTCGTCTTCGAGTTTGCCAAGACGCAGCGCAACAAGCGAAGCTGGACATCTCCATGGAGTCGAACTTTACTCTCCACTGATAGCGTCATACTATCACAGCGATTTACACGAGTATACCTGTGCGCTGCAGAAGCATTAGGCCCTGTCGTATCTCCACGACGAGACCCTGGATCGCCAGTGCTAACATGCAATGTACATGAGCAGTCATCCACCGTGAATGAGAATAGTGGAATGAGGGGTTCACAGATTCACCGCTCATGATCAAATTGTCCAGTGGCAGACCGTTAAGCGATTACGGATTCACATCGTGGGCACTAGTTACAGTCGGTACCCATTATTACAGTATCTTAATTGCGAGAACGAAACGATCCTCCACTGATGCTGCAACCGCGCTCGTGGCTGTGCTGATGTAGCACTGCAGCTGTGAATTGCTTCGCATGCTTGGCCAGACCAACATTCCACGAGCTCAAGCCTCTAGCCTCAAGACACAATCGAATCGTCTGGGGATGAAGGCACATGAGAGGGCGCGGGATAGTCTCATGCACGATGCAGGTGAGAATCGCATCACAAGTTAGTCCAGGTCCCCCATTTTCATCTCATGTGGGTGATGCGTCCATAGTCTACATGCGCCGCACAGTAGCGTGTACATGGGTGAGAGAGCCTTTATCTCGATAGATCTCAGCCCGAAAAGCAAAAGCGACAGAGTGAAAGGATATCGACCGGGTATAGATTCAGCTTGTAGGGGTTTACCAGCAAGGGCTACTCACTACTGCAGGCGCAAATTGAATATCGATCGCGAACAAAGCACACATACATAGTGTCTGAGAATGCTGTACGGTACCTGCATGTAGAAACATCGTTACCGTCTTTTACGCCTCCATCGCCGACGTGCCTGATCTGAGTCTCTGGAACCCACCCACACAGCGTCTTGGCACCACTTTAGACCTCTCCGCCGAGCGGCGCCGCCTCTTGTCCGGCCCCAAGACGCAAGGGAGACATCACATTGTGCGGAGCAGCGGTGAAGACATTCACTCATAAGTTGGTAGCTAGTTAGCTCCATCAATTAACCACTGCAGCTGAGAATGGAGACAGTAGAGTTTCGGCTGGCGCGCGAAAAGTAGAGAGCCGAGAGCGATTAATCAATTACTGGCTGAGCTGGGTCGACTTCGGAGTTACTGTCAAAGTTTAAAAATCAGAAACGACTGTCCAAGGCGGAGTGGCCGTTTACATGGGCTGCGATGGGACGATCTGTTAATCTGTTACTGAAGTTGTAAAGATATGCGCAAAAAAGTGACGTCTGAGGTGCGATTTGCATTATCGTTCTTTGGGGCCACGACACTCGTCGTGCGATACAGATCTGCGTTGGCGTACACACGAAACAACCAACCATACCATTTCCCTGGCCAGTGACAGCATGATCAACCAATTAGCAGTACTTTTGGAGGAGCTTGACTTGACTTCACTGTAATTTGGCAGTACTTGAATTCCATGATGAATTAATTACAGCATCAGGCCCATTGCACAGGCCTGCACTTGGACTCAAGCGCGTGCTCAAGGTATTGTTTGCTTTTTCTTTTATTTTGTTTGATATGCTCGCCCTGCTTCAATTGGACATGGACCAGGTGATGCAGTTGGGAGAACAAGAACTCTGGACCGGAATCTTCAGGCATGGGCCCTTTTGTTTTGCTTTTTTCTTCGCCATGCTAACCAGGCACTGCTTGCTGCCAGTCATTCACACAACTGGACCCCTCCACAATTACATGGATGGGGTGCATCTAGGCTACCGAAAGATGGCGGTTGCTGAGGATTGAGCTGCGATGCGATGCACGACAAGGGAGAGAGAGTGTGAGAAGAAGCAAATGGTGATGGGCACCGGTATCAGCTCGGGAACTGCCAGATGGCGCTGGGGCCAAATGACCTGTCTTGGAAATAAGAGGCTTTGGAGGCGTAAGCTAAAGACGACAAGGCTCAAGGCACCAGGTACGGGCATTTGTAAGTCAGGTACGGGCAAAGGTCTAGAACGAGCGAGGCTTACAACACTTGTGCGTGTCAAGAGATAACCAGAGAGAGAAAGAAAAAAAGAAAAAGCGGTGTCCACTACGTGAGAAATCTGCGTTCCGATGAGAATAATGAGGCGTATCAAGAATCATGATGATATTTTGCACGCACTGATACTCAAGCCATGTGAATGTTTCGCTCAGTAGGGCTTCCCAAGGGTTGAGACGAAACGTACGGTATGACTGGGTTCTGCTCTCTTTGATTCCAGGTACCAAAAGGTACATGCTCGGTTCTTGGAGAGACAGGGGTTGCTGATCAGCGGGACACCCCTGTCGTGTGTTGGGAGAATGGGAATCTCATTGAAAAGTGCGTCAAAGGCAAGATCCCAAGTGGAGATCTAGGACCAGGGTCCAAGGTCAGGTCTCCAGGTACGTCCAAGTACCGACAGGGATGTCTGCCCACTTCGGCTGCGACGGTTCGAAGGATGACGTTCACAGCCCGTAAGCTCCAGCTCGTTCACTTAGGCACACTCTGTAATAAAATACGATGTGCTCATTATTTATAGACTACCTGGAGCCTCCCCCGGTTATCTCGGACCCTAACCTCAACAATCAAGTTTGGCCCTGGTAGCCTTGGATTCTCATGAGTATTACATCGGTATTATAACATTGCCTATAATCCTCCCACTTTTATATTAATCCAGCTCATCGCCCACCACACCTGGACTACTCCAACTATCATCACCACAACCACCACTACTTTTCCAGGACGGATACGACTCATATACTCGCTTCCTAATACATCGACCTGGATTATACTGGACTGAAGCGATAATTGGTTTCCATCACTCACACAACCACAAACAACATGCATGTGCTACACGGCTTCGGCCAGCGACGCAAGTCGAATCGCCCTCGTGATCTCCACATCCGAAAGGTCTCATTCTCAGGATCATCCCTCTCAGACGGCTGCTCTCTCTCATCATCATCATCATCTTCTTCTACCATCTCCGCCGTCTCGACACCAGCAGCTCAGACTCCCATCGCCTCTCGACCCGAAATCGACCCTCTCAGCTCACATCCCGCCTTCCACGCACCACCAAGGCTGTACGAACGACCATTTATCCGCATGGACGACGCCGAGCCTGTATTCTATGGCACCGACGACGCTGTTATTAACGAGGAGGACTTTGTCGAGCAGGACGTTGCTGCTCAGCAACCTACCGAGATGGCCCTGCCTCCTCATGTGAGCCCGATGGATGTTGCCGATGAGGAGGGCAAGGAGCCAAGGGATTACTTTTTCACAACATTAACAAAACGACCACCGATGCCCAAGTCTCGCTGGTCAGAATCTACTATCCAGAGCATCCAGACCTTTGAGGATGACGAGGAGGATGATGACTCTACAATCACCCAGTCCGAGGACTCTGAAGACGAAACCGATGATGCTTCTGTTCTTGAGATGCGTCGTGCCTCTCGCCACGCCTCAGCACTAAAGCCCGTCTCTATCAACACCACTTACAACGCTCGACCTGGTCTGGCTCCTAGACGTCCGCCCATGCGCTCTCTCGACAGCGTCGACAACTTTATCCGACGCGGAGGATGGAAGCGCCGCGGCATCGTCTTTCACAAGGAAGACCTCGACAACCAGCGATGCGACCAGGACCGCAACAGCTTCTAAAGCTCACCACTCTTACTACACTCACCCACATTCTCACTCTACATAATCTCTTCTTGTCATATGCTTTTACGATTTCTTCGATACCCATATTTTCTTACACACGAGCACATCTCATCTACTTCTTTCTTTCATTGAATGATATCTTACGGCTGTCTGTACATCCCCTCACCCCATAAATTGGGCTTGTCTGGGTTTTCTTTTCCATGTCTTATCATCTAAACGGGGCTTGGAGTTTTGTCTTATATTAGCCTTGGGATTCTTTGGGAAAGCGACAAAAGCGATCTTTTTGGTTTTTATGGGATTATCTTGGGTATGGGTTTACGGGAATCACGGCTTCTTTTTCATGGTGTATACACTTCACAACCTTCTCCTACCTTACTACTCTACTACTACTACTACTCTCTCCCTATGTCTGGGCGGCATTCTCTTTTTACCCTACCGAACCTTTTAGATAGATGCCTCTAATGAGGCTGAATACTATATCTTGCCGACTCCATATTCTGCAGCCTCAATCATCGTGTGTGTTTTAGTTAACCCAGTCAAAGTTTTTGCCTAGCCTAACCTCCACTCACTTGCATCCTCTCATCTCAGGAATTTCACCATGGTCCAAGCATTGGTGTCAACATTGCATTTTCAGCCTCACAGAATCCCACAAATATTACAATTCTGACGTGAAATAACAATGGAGACAGACGATAGGTCTTGTCCGCGAGCGGCCTCACCGAAGCTTGGGCCCTTGAGTGCCTGGAGCTGAATAAAATTCACATCATCATCGTCCACTTGTGCACTAATAAGCGAGACTTTGGGCTAAGGTAGTGTCAACGGTCCTTGATCCCTGACAATTCACGGCCGTGTTTTTCTTTTTTTCTTTCTTTTTTTTCGCTTAGTGACCAAAATCATGGAAACCTGCCTGAAATGAGTCACTTCGTGTTGTGGCCGGCCGAGTTATTGCCTAATAAGCGAGGGAGGCTGAGCTTCCAGAAGGTCCTCCTTCAGAACCCCAGAGTTACATCCATCTAATTCCGGTGTAAAATGTTTTGTTTGGTACCGAGGCCGGGGGGCAGTGAAGCCCTCGTGACGGCGCCCGCGGGACTCATCTCATGATGATGATCCCTCGGCTTACAAACTCAAAAGCCCAAGTCCGAATACCGGCACATGCTCAGCTGCCATGGTTCAATTGACCCTGTCTAGCCTATGTAATTTGCCTCTTGAGTGCCCTTGCTGGTTGATCACTCCCAGTTGACAGAGGGTTCCCTACTGTATCTCCAATATCCAGGTTTGGATTCAGGGGGAGGCGAAAAATAAGATAAAAAAATAGCCCAGGAATGGATGACTTCACCGAGATTGGCATGTGGCAAACCAAACAACGAATAAACGTGGGGAAGATGAGCGTTGCGCCTTGTTTCAGCCCGATATTCAACTGTTGATGTTTCACGTCCCCTAATTTTTGGGTACGTGGTTGGTTACGTGTAATTGTATGTTATGATGCGCGGCTAGATAGGTATGTATGTCTTCATCATCATCAACTGGTGTCGGTGGCATGTCTAAGAATTGCGGCTATCGTAGATCCCGGCCATGCAAAAGACGTCAGTGGTTGCGGGTAGCATGTTTCAAAACACGGGAGCGCGGGGGGAGCAAGTTATGCAAGCACAGCACAGCACAACAAGGCTATTTCGTCACCAAACATGAAGATATCCGCAAGATGATGAAAGTCTACATTGCATTGCCGCTGCAGGTGAGTCAATGTGGTCTGTAGACAGGTACAAGGCAATACTTGTTGAAGAATCTCCTGAAGCCATCTGCATGTCTGGTCTTGGTCATGCCATGTGGCCTTGGAACTGCGGGCGTAGCCAAGGAATTACGAATTACTGCGCACTCCTCAACAACAAACCCCCTTGCTTTGAACTCAATTTTATTCTGGGAAGTTCTACTTCGGATTCTGCGGTAAGAGGCTTCCTGCAGTGGCCTTTTAAAGTCCCGAGCGGGAAGCCGGTGACGATAGTCACGGCACTGGTGATCTTCCGCATCTTCCGCGCGCCCGTTGCCCGACGTTTCCAAGGCTGCAGGCGTTAATTGAGCCGCAGCTGTTTTAAGGTGGTCTGATGTTAATTAAAGTAGCTGGGCCTTAGGGCTACAGCACAACAGCTGAACAGACAGCTATTGTGGGGGAAACGTTAGCTCTCCTGGACAGTGCTTTTATGAGCATCTCGATGACGATGATGTCCTCAGCTGAGAGACCACCTTCACGCGGGGACGTGCCACGCGTTTCTTTGACGTGCGCCATCTCAAATCTTGACAGACATGGCACCGGCCGTTTCAGAATTCGATACCTTCTTCCAAGAATCTTGTGGACATGAGCGGTTGTTAGGCGAACTGTCCAAGTTTGCCCAGTCACCCACTAACGTTGTCTATCGCACTCGTTGACATGGACTAATGAACTCGTCTATTCTAGTTCCCACCAATTCGGCATCCAATCGCATCCGAGAATTGGATACTCCGGACTATCGGCTCCTCCTAGCTACCCACAACTTGGCGGACTAGGTCCGATAGTTCTCTGAACTGGTTGGATGGGAGTGGCCTCTAATTACCGGCACAAAACCCGTTACTGCTCTACTTGACGCCAACAGCAAGGATGAGCTCAACCTTCCCAAACCCTACTGTAGATTGCGTTGCTCACCGATCCTTAGCCAACCACTTGTGGACTTCCCATTTACGATCTACCGGCTAGCTAAGTTACCGGCGAATCTATCTCCTCCTTGTCTGGCCTATCACATAAGAGAAGATACAACCTCCTTTCATCTTTAAGAAGCGAGGCCATTACGACCTTCTTTAATCAAGATGTTACATGATTCGAGACCTCTCCCACCGCTTCGTCAAGCCTAACATGGAGTATCACGCGGTTGAAGAGTGGTGGGGAGAAAACTCACGCTGTGTGTGAGCCTCGGAGTGGTCGGTCCTAGAGAGAACAAGAGGTTGGTTCCCTGGTTGACATCAGTTACCCGCAGTTACTCTTGATTTGATCCGGATGTTCCTACAGCCGGCTTCAACGGTGTCTACTCATTCTTTACCGGTCCACCTCGTTTCCGTTTGCTGTGTTTCATGTTTTGCACAAGGTGTCGTCGTAGCCAGGAAAACCTGGCTGTAAAGTCTATGAACTGAGAGTATGTATCGTCAAGTACATTGCCACCAGCATTGTGAGGCACACTGGTGGACAAGGAAGCCATGTCTTTACAAGGCAAACAAGTTCGTTTCAATATCTACGGCCTTGATCTCCTATCATAGTAGTGATTCCCGATCATACCGAGATCGAAGTGCGGAAGACTGCATCGGCACCATCCTGAAAACGCCCGGGATTCTGTTCCAGCACCCGATGAACGATCTGTATCTTGAACTGGCCTCTCGATCCAAGTTTTGGGTCATTCCGAGCAGGTACGCGGCTATGTAGTCAGGTAGTGTATCCCATTCGCAAGGTTCATAATCCCCTACACCTTTACATAGGGTGTAACACACTGCTTTCTCCAGCATACTATCATATTTCATAAGACCAAGGGACAACAAAGTATGTTAAGTCTCGATATAGCCCGTTTAATCTAATGCAGCCCCGAACTATTGGTGTTGTCAATGTTGGCATTGTTGCGTTGCTACTCATATCGATCACGGCTCATTTCTCCATAACCACTGAAAACACTAACCACAAAGATAAAGTCATCTAGCAGGGCAACCTGAAAGTCTGTAGTGATGGAGAGTAACATGATATGGCTGATGTTACCGACGTTCTTCATCCATTGATTTGTCAATCGTTTCCGCTCGTGGATGTAGCCCTGGGCTCACTGCCGTACCTCATCACGACTTTATGCCAAGGGGAAGATCAACTATACATGTTTGCTTTCTCGAAACGACATTTCGAGATTGTTTTCGAGCCTTTGCTGTATTATAACGGATTGAAGCAACGTGGTAGTCAGAGAGTCGTTATTCTGAAAGTCTACAGGGTAATTTGGACTTCCTAAAGCCAACCGCTTTGAAGTCCTGCAATGTCTCTTTCGATTGGAGCTTGATTCACGATGGTAGTAGTCTTTTCCTCATATTAAACTTTAGAGAGTACAGTTCTAATGGCCCAATGTGATAATGAGGAAGGCCTCTTCCGCGAGATGCATCTGTCTTCATTTGAGTGGACTTAAGTTTCAAAATTCAGTGTACAAACTGTCTCCCCGGAAAAGTAGAGGTTTCCTCACTGGCTGGACTTGTCTGAGATGATGATTCAATTCACAGAATATGAGATCTGTTCCCCATGGCGGCGAGTGGCATCAAGTCTTACGCAAAATGTATTGCTTTCATTAACCAGACGAGGCTATCCAATCTATGCTATAAAATATCCATTTTACATGATCCAGAGTGTTCATTACCATATGCACATACAAGAAACCAAACTGCCAGCAAGGCAGCTTACCACATACGACGTTGGTAGTAAGCTGGTTCGTCAGCCTGGGCCGACTTCTGAAGCTCCTGCTTGATCATCTTCCTCCTCTTTGCCCTGCTAACAGGCTTATGATTCTTAACCGGTGCCTCAACATGCCCCTCAGGCGTTGACATCTTATCCACCACCTTGGCCTGTAGCTGCTTTATAATCTCAATGTTCCTCTCCAACACCGCATTGTCCGTGGTGTCCATGTTTGGCTTTGTCTCCTTAATCTCAACCAAAAGACGTTGTCGTCGTACTTCAACGTCGGCCTCGTGATCTATATCGATGACCTGTCCATCTTCAAGCTCTTTCGTCCGCATCTGGAACTTCTCGGGGAGGTAGACTTTCGGTGATGGGCGGGTTTGGGCGCGTGGTTTGATAGCTGTGCGAAGTTCGCGAAGGGTTCTTTGCTGGATCACATAACCGCTGAAAAAGAGAGCAAATGTACAAAGTAGCACTGTAAAGATGGATGTCTCATTAGTATGACATGCGTGGAATGCGGATGGCGGTGGAGAGGTTGAGAAGGTGACTTACCGACGAAACAGGATGCGATGACTTGCACCTGGCCTGACGTGAGAAGCAATTTGGCCATGCCGAAAAATAAAAGTGATTATTTCAACGTAGAATACTAAGTAGAAGCAAGAGTTTAAGCAATGTCACCATCCAAAGTCTGCGCTGAAGCTCGGTTGTCGTCATCCTGGTCCGAGGAGCTATATTTACTTTGTTGACACAGCAACGCCATCTTGTCACACTCGGTTTCAAGCCATGCATGGAGATCACTGAAGAAGGGCGCTGTTACAAAGTCATCAAAGTAGTCAAATATTTCTGTCAGAAACTATAAGTATTAAAGATGATTGAATAAGTTAATATAGCTAATGGTAGTTCTTGCTCATGTAAAGTTCTCAGTTCTACTCCGGTTTGGCACCCAAAGATTTTCCCCAACCTTATCAGCTTATCGGTTCCAAGCTTGACAGCTTCAGCAACTTTTCTACACCAACCTTCCATTCAATCCTCCCACATCATCAATCTCGACAACGACTTCCCCGATTGCACACGATGAACAGAAACAAAGACACAGTCCACGCCGATGCGCGACGCTTCCTCGATGAGCGAGGCTCCAATGTCTCGGTCGCGCCCAACGGTCTCAACCCCGCGACAATAATGGAAAAGGCCGTCAAGGATCGCATCGTCGACTCATACTTTTACAAGGAGCAGTGCTTTGCGCTCAACGAAGCCGACATCGTCGATCGAGTCGTCGAACACGTCAGCTTTATCGGAGGAACCTACGGTGTCACACAAAAACCCAGTCCTTTCCTGTGTCTAGCCTTCAAGCTCCTTGAACTCTCGCCCAGCGACGCGGTACTATCGGAATATCTGGAATACGGTGGCGAAGCTTTCAAATACCTACGCGCACTTGCGTGCTTCTACTTCCGACTTACGCGACAAGCAAAGAACGTGTACCCAATGCTTGAGCCGTTTCTGGAGGATCGGCGCAAATTAAGGCGGAGGGGAAGGGCGGGCGTGACATTGACATATATCGATGAATTTGTGGACGACTTATTGACGAAGGACCGTGTGTGCGGTACGAGTCTGTGGAAAATGCCAAAGCGAGAAGTTCTGGAAGATTTGGAAATTTTGGAGCCAAGGGTCAGTCCTCTTGGTGATCTTGAGGACCTGCTGGAGGAAGATGAAGGCGAGGGAGAGAATGGAACAAGGGAAGAGTCTGGGGAGATTTCGGAAGGGGAAATGGATGTTGATCGCGATGAGAGGCCAAGGAGTCGAAGTCGAAGTCAGAGTCGGAGTAGGAGTCGTTCACCTTGATCCAATTGGACGATGTCAAACACAACAACGCCCAAGATCAAGTCACGAATGCAGCCATGCACGGCCCATTCACCAATGCCATGGAGACGCCGTCAGTGCGTCGAGAGAGCTTCTCAAATCTTGAGTGGCATGACTACATGAGTAAGAGCAAACATCTGGCCTCTCCTAGCCGTCATTCGCCGAGGGCGCGGTTGAGGCATTCGAAGAAAGCATCACCTGAACGAGGCGATGATGCTTCAGGTGAAAGGCTTGTCCTCTGCATGAGGGAAGCCGACGACTAAGACGAAGAGTCGCTGCGAGTTATCATAATAGCTTCTTGAGAACTCGAAGAAAGGACACAACCAGAGCTTTCGCGCCGTTTGATTGGGCCTTCAACACTAGATAACGAATCCGAATCAATACCGACTCCGGACATAGGACCACTCTAGAAATACTCACGTTGCTGCTCAACTATGAATGGAACAGATATCGTGTTGAATCCATGACCAAAAACATATCAAGACACTAGACACCTTTGTTAGACTGATTGGTATAGGCTGACCACCAGATTATGTGGCTTTGATAGCCCAAACTAGAGATCAACACCAAGACACCCCACTCGTGATGTGAGATCCTTGTTGATTACTCAAGCCTTTTCTATTCTCAAGACAATTCACCCAAAACGCAACAGATCCCACTAGTCAAATCATGAGATGCGGCTAATTAACACAAAAACCTTCCAATTGCAACAATTTATGGGCAGGGTTCCTGCTTACGCGATACTGTCCCATACCTGGGGTGACAATGAGATAACCCTTCAAGACTATACGAGTCGAAACACTCAAAAAGGCAGTGGCTATGAGAAGATCATAGCTGCGTGTCGCCAGGCGCGTGATCAAGGGCTGGATTATGCCTGGGTTGATACATGCTGCATTGACAAGACTAGCAGTGCTGAGCTAGGAGAGGCCATCAACTCTATGTACAAGTGGTATCAGGATGCAGCCGTATGCTACGCCTTTCTGGAAGACGTATCTACCAAACCAAACAACCATTTGGACCACTCTGTTGCAGCTACTATAGCAGGTCGGCAGACAACAGCAGGCGTTGGGTTGACTAATAGTCGATGGTTCACACGAGGATGGACTCTTCAAGAACTCATCGCGCCCCGTAACGTCGAGTTCTATGATGGAGAATGGAATTTTATAGGCGAAAAGGAAAATCTGGCCCCTGAACTTCGAACGATAACAGGTATTGATACTTTTGTCATCCAAGGTGGTCCTCTTGAGCAAGTCAGCATAGCCAAGAGGATGAGCTGGGCCAGTTATAGACAAACCACCCGTATTGAAGATACAGCCTACTCACTCCTAGGTATCTTCGGCGTCAATATGCCGTTGCTGTATGGAGAAGGGGGTAAAGCGTTTCTTCGACTACAGGAAGAGATCCTCAGGCAATCAGACGACCATACTCTCTTTGCATGGCGTGCAGCGCCTTCTCAGGATCAAGTACGCGGTCTATTTGCCTCATCGCCTACGGAGTTTAGCAATTTCTTTGGCGGATCGGAGCGTCGTGACTCGACAAAGGACCACCTGGTTCGACTTTGGGATCCCCATCTTCCTAGAGAGCCCATGGCGCTGAGAAACAAGGGTATTCACATCGACGGCCAGATTCAAGACTTGAGGCCAAACTATGATCGCCATGACACTGTCATCCTGCTTCTCAACTGCTGTTTTGGCGGTAATCCTGAGCGTACAGCAGGGATATACCTACGCCGTCAGGATGAGGACCGCTATGCGCGTGTTCGTCCAGATGAGCTGGCAAGTGTTGAACCGCTCGGTGGGCATATCTCTGAGCTCAAACTGTATGGGCTAAGGAGCGCGGCTGACGTTCGTGGGCATCACTATGATCAACCGTGGACTACGTCGTACCAAATCCGTCGTGAGCTTGGGGAACTCGAACACTCCAAGTTTGAGGATGCCCGTGCCACCAAAAGCCGGTATGAGCAAGCCTTCTATATCAGAGCAGAAGATCTCAAGCCATGGACGCTGTTTGGTCGTTATAAACTCCATGGCGTGTTGATGACTGACTCTCGTGGGTTGCTTCGCTTCTTCCGCTTTCACCCAGATGAACCACATCTGGACATGGTTCTCAAGACGTACCCCGGCTTCCATGTGGTGCTCCTGTACAAAGCACGCAGCAGCTCCGACCTGATCGTCGTCGTTCTGGGAAGAAAGGCTGTTGGAGTAGGGGAAGACCGGCACTGGGTCACTGCTACATATCTCTCGGGTGAAGAACTCACGGAGAATAGCTCAAAGCTCCTCGATGCTGTAGGAGCATTTACAGAGACTGTTACGGCTTCTAGAGAGGTCTCATGTAGTCTGGTGAACGACGAACTCAAACTCTGGCTGAGTTTGACTCCAAGGATGGTTGAGGGTATCATGATGTCTGAGCTTCAGATCGCGGGACCATGGCCGACTGACATTCTTCACTCCTTTGTGAAGCTTGTGAAACCGGGCTTCGTAAAATTTGGTACTTGGACAGTGGTTACAGGAATTTTGGTCCTTGTAGGGATCGAGAACCTTGACCCTGATGCTACTCCTTGGCCATGGTACATTGATATGGCGTACTATGAGTAGAAATGATTTCGTGCCATGTTAACATAAAAAACTAGAGCTTTGCCTATCTTCTTATTTGGTCGTCATCTGTGTGTCTTTCATGTCTTGTTGTTCACACCTCGGCCTGTCTAACGTATCCGTTCAAGCAATGTCCCAGGTATTCTACTGAGTCGTCTCTTGTCGCCCTCCAACTGGACGTACCATCAAGGGAATTGTAACCTCCGATGGACCATCCCAGCGTGAGAAGTCAACCGTATGTGTAGCAGCTTCGTCGAACCCAAATTTCTCATAGAGTTTCCGCCCCTGAGACGAAGACTCTAGACACGCCGGGATACCGAGGCGATCAGCTTCCTTAAGTCCCCATTCAAGTAAAAGAGATGCCGCACCGCGTCTTTGGTGTTTCGGATCCGTATGCAGAAGTTTAAGAACTAGTGTTTTCAGCTTGTTTAGACTTCTCTACCACAAAGTGCGTAGTGTTGAGACGTACAGGCATATGGTTTTCCATTCATGTAACTCACGCGCATCTTGTTTATGCCACCGAATAACAGTTCGCATGCTTCGACGTTACAACTAGGTCCTCGGTAGGAAGAAAAAGAGTGTTGTTCTTCTGTCGGCGGAGTATCCCACATATACCACATTGTAAAGGCAACCATCTCATCCTCGCCAATGTCAGTATCGACAACCTTGGCCCATCGACACGCTGGGTTCTTCTGGAATAGATCGATCAGATCTGCGACTCTTGTATTAGGCCCAGACGGGCGTGGATTAGGAAACAGAACTGAGCCTATTGGATTTGGACCGTAGGCGATGTTCTCAATATCGACAGCCCTAGAGGCATCGGCTTCGTTGGCTGGTAAGACTTTGAGAGGCATTACAGATGGTAATCAGATGAATTGAGTATTTACATGAGAGTTCAAGGGGAAAATGGCTCTTTTATAGACAATTTTACTACAACATGCCATGTGTATAAGTGTTGCGACTTTACATAGACATTCGGCGAGCCTGAATAGGCATGTGGTTGAACTCCGCTCTCGGCCGGGACGGGGATCTGGGGTTTAGTGGGACCGGACGAAGCTCTATCAAGATGTGTTTAGCACTGAAGCTCTAGGATCATTACCAATGAGAACTGGGTTGTATATGTGAAATATGTCATATATTAAGGCTACTTCAGTTTGTTTGAGGTCAACGGGTGTTTGAGAATACTCCGCAGATGCTCTCGATTGAGATAGTTGGTGAACTGCAAAATATTCGAGATGGAAGCTTCGAGTCTGCCGAGGCCGGCTCGATCCGCTGTCTGCATCCGGATTATATAGCCGCCGATCACCGAAAAATTCGCTCTCTGCGCGATTCAAGGTCCGGTTGGCCGCAACCTTTTGCAGCGACCTCACATTTTTCATCGCCTTCAACAGCCTCGCCCTCTCGACATCGCCCTCCTCCCGACGTTACCTCCCTAATACACATAATCAGCCATGGATCACGGACGCGACCCCTGCCCTTATGTCATTCTCAATGACTTTGGCGGTGCTTTCTGCATGGGCGTAAGTCTGGCCCCTCTTGTTCGAGCTATGATGAATTACAACGACAATCGCGATAAGCATAGCTAGTGACTTTACTAACATGACTTTTCTTACTAGGCCATCGGTGGTACTATCTGGCACGGCATCAAGGGTTTCCGCAACTCTCCCTATGGCGAGCGACGCATTGGCGCCATCACAGCCATCAAGATGCGCGCTCCCGTTCTCGGTGGTAACTTTGGTGTCTGGGGTGGACTTTTCTCGACATTCGACTGCGCTGTGAAGGGCGTTCGCCAGAAGGAGGATCCCTACAACGCCATTATCGCTGGTTTCTTCACCGGTGGTTCTCTCGCCATTCGAGGTGGTTACAAGGCTGCCCGAAACGGTGCTATCGGTTGCGCTATCCTTCTCGCCGTCATCGAGGGTGTCGGTATCGGTTTCTCCAAGATGCTTGCTGGCAACACCAAGCTAGAAGCTCCTCAGCTTCCTCCCCAAGAGGCTACTCTGTAAAAGAAAAGTGACGACATGAATTATCACGATCGATGAACGGCGATCGAACAAACTTCGACTCCCCCCTCTCAACTCCACCACGACGACCAACCATTCTGCAGGCCTGGCTCTCGAAGAGCTGGACCTCTTGTATTTTCACCACAACTACCACGACGAACAAAAATCTGGCTGACGTTTTAATCACTTCAATTCGCATCGGGCCGGCGTTCCATGTATAATAGAGTAAGATATCGGGAGGGTTTCGGGAAGGCGGATTCTGGCTTAGCGATGGAGTTGCCATACTTCTTGCAAATGCAGACTAATCTATGTCTGGCGAGGAAAAAAGAGCGCATGTGTACGATTCCAAGAGAGGGAGAAGGGATTGGAAGTGCACAAGAGCCAGCAGGTTCAAAAAGTAAAATGGGAATGGGAACTCCCTACTGCTAAGGTTTATGCTGCATTGTTTATCGCGAATTTGGTACAGATCGAATACAAATGACATTCCCTGTTCCACTCCATCTATGCTCATCTCTCTTGCTCGTCTATAGGTCGCTCGATGGCTCATTGCTAAAGATACTCATCTGAGGCTCTCCCTCATCATCTATCCAAGCCCGGAACATACCGCCACAGTTAAAATCCATCAAAACTTCAGAACGGGTCTCGACTACACGACCATGAGAATCACGAACGACGACACTCTCAATGCCGATGATGCCGCCTTCACCCTCTCCTGTCTGGCCCCATCTATCACCAGCACTCTTCTCTAGTTCTCCACCTGGACCTGCGACATGCGTTATGGCCTTGGTTCCTGACTCTGGCTTCCATCTTGCCACAGCCGCGAGGGTTCGTAGAGCGTTGGTTCGTAGGAAAGAGTCGCCATTGCCGGTTCCGGATCCTCCAATCGATCTCGTTGTGTACGTACGACCACTGCTTGTATTGAGAGGGGAGTATAACATAGGAGTGGGCAAGCAATCCGCCAATGTCCCTTTGAAGACATCGCTGAATACCAATGACGGGCCTGACTGGGTGACGGCATCCTTTAGGCGATCCCACGTTGTTGATCCTGTTGGGTCGCCATCTTCGGTCCATTCCTCGGCCCAGAAGCCTGATCCGATAGTAGGAGTGTCACCAATGCGTCCCGTGAGCTTATTCGTTAGGCCTCCTGTACTGGTCGCAGCGCAGATGACACCGTCTTGATCAAGAGCTACTGCTCCACATGTGCCTTGTGGGAGATACTCAGTCGCACTCCATGTTGCTTGTCCTTGGCCTTGCTTCTCTCTCTCCAGAGCGCGAACATGCTCGTCCCAGCGACGCTGGGTATAGAAGTAATTTGATTCAACCAGCTCTAACCCGTACTGCTCTGCCAGCTGCTCCGCTGCCTTGCCGTGGATCTGTGTGTGCCCTTGCGCCGATGGGACATCAAGATCGCCTGAGCTTGTCCCTCGAGGTTTCGCCTCAAGATCATCTTCACCATGCTCAAGCATTGCGCGGGCCAGAAGAATGGGGTTCTTCACGTGGCGCAGACCCATGACGCCTACACCTCGCTTCTTATGGCCGCGAGATACCATCACTGAGGCTTCTAGTTCATTGATTCCATCACGGGTGAATACGGAGCCGTGGCCACTGTTGAAGAGGGGATTGTCCTCGAGGAGACGGACCGCAAATGTTGCTGTTTCAAGCGCTGAAGGGAGCTTCTTGGGAGACTTTTCTGAGGCTGCTTCATCCTGTCTTCTCATGTACTGGTCTGTTTTTACAACCTGGATTATGAAAGTTAGATGCCTCAGATTGAATGGGCTCTGGAAGATAAGCTTACAATGTCAACGAGGGCTTTGCGATAAGCCTGGAACTGCTCTCGAGGATAGGTCCTGCGCTGGATGTTACCTGCGCCACCGTGGATGATAAGGCGAGGCTTCACCTTAGGTGTGCCTTGGTCTTGAACTCTGTATTCCATTGTGTCCTACTGTTGAAATCACGGTGTTCAAGATAGATGGTGTAGGATAAGAAGGTCAAAGGATGATCGTCCCCTCACTGAGATATTGGAGGTAGACGAGTATACAGACAGCCCCACTCGTCGTGACGGAAGATCAGCAACCAAATCTGGAAACTCACCCAAATCTACACAAGAAGTTGGGAGATTTCGAGGCGGTTTGCCATAAGAGCAAGATCAAACGTTATTGACATTGTGTAATTGATAATATATGTCCATATTATTTTATATGACCTTCCTTTAAGCTCCGGCTTAATGCTACCAGGATATCGTTCACCATAACACCATACAACTGTCTGATCTCGTCATTTCCATAGAACCCATCGTCAGCAGCTGCAAAACTGAAAAGCACAGTAAACCCATAGTGAAGTTATGTTCCCGTTGTAAATGATAAATAGAGGCGAAATCACGCGGGTATTCAACGTTATGACTGAGTTAGTGCGCAGTTAATGCGATTGCCGACTTGACTGCCCTGTCAACATCCTTTGGTCGTACTCCTGGCGTCCGACCCAGGCAGACTGCCGTACTCGTCATTTCTGTCACATGGTTAGTTCTCTGACCTTCATAGTGAGCTCATATAATCACAACTCACCGGCTACTAGTCGGTTGACATCTATCGTCACCTTGGTCTTCATCCAGCTGGTGTCTGTGGGCCAGTCTCGAGGGAAATATGATGTGTCTATAAAAGACCCTATCCCCGTACTGAACTGTCCAGGGTTTGTAGGCCCGGATGCCGGCAGTAGACCCCCCATATCAGGGCCCATTGTTGGTGCCATGAGTGAGGCTGGTGTCATGGACGATGTATTGGCCGCAAGAGAAGTAGGAATATTGCCTTGCCACATGTTCGGGGCTTCACTTGGGGGTTCCTGGGGCGGCATATAAAGTCCTTGGCTGGCTGCAGGCGCCTGTTGAGCTCCAAAGAAGCCATTGCCGCTCCCAGCCATACCGGTGAGGTCTGGGGATTCTTCGAATGAACCCATATCGATCTCAGCATCGATAAAGTCCACATTTGGAGGAATCACTACACCCCGTTGACGTAGGTACTTCTCCACTTCATCTGCATCGAAAAAGTCCCCTTCAAAGCCCTTGTGCATCATACGCATACGAGCGTCGATGCGGTCGTCTCTTGCGCTTTCAGTAGTCGGGTCAAAAGGGCCCATTGAAAAGCCAGTCATTTCTGCAGGCTTCATGGGCTGAGCCAGGCCTTGGTTTCCGATTGGTAGCGCACTGCCATTGGCACCCATTCCTGGATAGTTCCCTGTTTCTCCGTTATTGGGGAAGAATGTGCCAGTACCACCGAGATTTGTAAACGGAAACCTCCAGACAAACAAGGACTCTTGGCTCACCCTCGCAAGCGTGCTGGACATGCGACGAATGATGGATTCCCTAGGTTCGAACAATAAACAGAATCCAAAAACTTGGGCATAGCGATGAGGAGGCGGGTTGTTCATCGAAGCCAATCTAAGGCCAGCCTCCAGGGTTGCTCTTTGGAGACGACGGCCAAAGCTGCGCTCATGTGAGGCATAAGAGGATGGTGAAGGAACACCAGGAAAAGGTGATTGGAGAAACGGGTTATGATCGAGAGCGACTGGTGTTTGAGTATCGTAAACTGGAAAACTCGCATTTTCCGATGTCGGCATTGTAATAATCACGTACGGTAAGTTGAGAGGTGGAGTAGCCTGTTGCCGTATAGATGCATCTACTCTTTGTGGAGTGGCAAGATGCTTCTCTTGGGGAGCAGCACTGAAGGCCGGTGGGTTTGGCGCAATGAACTCTTCACTTGGCGAGTTGGAAGTGCCGGAACTCGATTTGTGCCGCTCCGGAGACTGTATCGGGGCCCGACTCTGTTCTTGTATCGGGGCTGGAGTCTCATACAGATCATCCCTACTTGGGTCCTCGGCGGATTTACGCGTAAACGAAAGAAACTTGCGGGTTGTGTCGTTCAAACGTCTTGCCACCTCCGGCGCGCCCTCAAGCATTCCTTGGGAAAGGACAAAGTCGAAGAAATTCATGAACTCCTTGCCCATGCTCTCGTTGGCGTCTTCAAGTTCCTTGACTTTATCCTCAAGAGTGGTGATAGCAGTGTCCTTGCGGTTGCGGTAGGCTCGCTGAGCCAGTCGAATCTGTGTTCGACGACGCTGATTTTGTGTTAGAGGGAAACATTCGAGTGAGTGAATGGATTGGGGGCTCTAGCTAATGTGTGAACTTACCTCTTGTGCTGTCTCATCTCTGGTGTCAAGTCGCGGCCGGCCTCTTGACCGTTTTTTACCCCTATCTTCATCATTCTCTTCAGATCCTTTAGAGCGCTTCCGTGTTGAAAGCGGCTCTGGTGTAGTTTGTGGTTCTTCGAGCATGTTGAATGAATAAGTTGAAGGCAAGGCGTTGATGCCCAAGGTATATTAAATATTGGCGTTGCAGTTAATAGAAACAAAGTCTCAAGAAATAATATCAACAAAAATAGCGTAGTATTAGAACAGACGGTCACTGGTGTTGCTTAGATTTGACGCGTGTTTGATGATTCAAGATACGCATCAAGCCTTGAGATGAGAAGGCAGCCGGACGAATACTGTCCAGCTCCGGTGACGCCGGATAGAAAGTCCGGATTCCTGCCGGCTGTGCTCCGTATGCCGGGTGGGGATACACGGAGGCTGCGGAGCCAGAATCGAGATAAGATGAGAAAGGGAGTGGAATGAAGGTACGAGCTGCACTCAAGAGGTGTGAGATGAAGTCGGGGTTGGGGTTGGGTAGTTGAAGCTGAGGAGGGCTGTGCCGTTGACTGGGATGTGAAATGCCGGTCATTATCTGTTTCTTGACTAGCGTGGCCCCGATGATGATCAATCAAGATTCGCACCACAATAGCTTATTGGAATTACCGGCTAAGCTTGGCAGGAACGTATTTTTAAAGCCTTAGAGTTTAACGAAACTCATTGCCTGATTACTGTCTATTGCACCATGTCTCGCCGGTTTGGCTTGTTTTGGTGTGTCTGGATACCACGCATCAGGTTCCATATAGACGCCCGAACTGCAGCAGCATTAAAGTAAGGGGCTTAGCAGTGGCTCAGCCTTAAATGGTTAGCGGGTTCCAGCGGATCGGAGCGACGGTTACCCCACTGAAGTGGCAGTGCCAGACGCGGGGAGACCAGTGTGGGTAAAAACTCATATTGATCGCACCATGATAAAGATGCAAGAATGGTTCTCTTGCCAGCCAAATACAGCTTGATTCGTGAATTAACCTGCATTAATTGGTGGAAATTCAAGCTACCTATACGGCTGTCTAATGCATTATAATATCGTAACCAATTGTTCTTTAAGTGGTAACTATCAAGTTCATTCCCGCTGCAGGGTAGTCTCAATGTGTGAGGCCACCAAAAATGTCACAGCCACTTTCGCGACGGCGGGACCTCGATTCCTCCCCACCAACCCAATGACCGACTTTATTCTTTATTGTTTCACAGCTTTCTCTGAACCCTTCATCCTTTTACCAGCGCTCACTTCGCCAACATAAGCGCTTGGTTAACCTGGTGGGCTCGTGAAAGGGCACCTCATCAATTAGCCATCGTCCCTAAACTCAATTGCGACATACGACCTTTAACATGATGGCCTCTGTTTCGGCTTGATCGCGCCAGTACATCGCGAAACATCACCACTCTTCCGACGATACCTGCCTGCTCATCAAGCAAAATTCACCATGGGTGACTGGGCCCGAGGATGGACCAGAGTCGGGCAACCAGGTCCGTCCCAACATTATGGCCGCGTATGGGAGGCTGAGCGCGAACTCGAGGAGCTTAGCATCATCGACAGTTGGAACGACGATGATAGCTGGCCCGGCATGTAAGCTGCCTACAGCTTTCTTGTCCGACACGGGTTTTCATTGCTGACTATCCATTGCGCAGAGACAAACCGCTCTTTAACGGCCCCGATGCGAAGCGCTTCGATACAAAACTAGCGAAACTCGACGACCTTGGATACGGCGCATTCGGTCGCGTGGAGAAGGTCTTGTATGGATCCGTCTGTCTTGCGCGCAAGCGAATCCCACGCCGGCGCGGCTTTACTATCGATGATTTGCGCAAGGAGAGTTTGACTATGAAGAAGCTTGATCATCGACATGTCGTTAAATTGGTCGCTACCTATGCACCCCGTACTCATGAACTGTGCCTACTCATCTGGCCTGCCGCTATATGCAACCTGAGCACACTACTGGAAGACTTGGAGTATCTCCGCCTGGGAGAAGGGGACCGCGAGGATATTATAGAACGACTCGATGCCTTGGACATTAAGGATCTAAGTGCGATTGAACCCACGTCTGAGGACCAGATTCTTCATTCTACAACAAAATGTCCGCTCGAATTCCTGCGCAACGTAATCGGCTGTATTGCACGAGCAATGGCGTACTGCCACCGAAATGATGTGAGACACCTTGATATCAAGCCATCCAACATTCTCCTCAAAGCAGATCGAGTATACCTTGCCGACTTTGGTGTTTCGAGGGACGTTAGTGGACAGGACCAAACTATGACGGAGGGAGTACCTGGAACCGAGAGATGGCGGGCACCTGAGCTTTATGCCGATAATGGTTCTAGTATGCAGTTGTCGGACATCTATTCCCTCGGTCTTGTCTTTCTCAACATCGCAACTGTCCTCTACAACGTTCGGTTAGCCGAATTCGACGAGGTTTTGAGATACCCATCAAGGAATACGCAAGAAGAACAACTTTATGAGCGGGAAAAGAAATTGAAAGTTCATCTGGAAAAGCTCACTTCCCATGCCCTGGTCACACCCCCTTTTATGTTTACTTACGAGGGCCAAGAAACTGTTCGCCCGAGGCCGATTGTCAACTTAATTGCTCGAATGACCACCTCGAACCCTAAAAACCGATTACACGCAGATAAAATAGACGACAAGTTATCTATGCTCGGAGGTATTCACCAGATCTACCATGGCGAATGCTGCAAAAGACCGATATCTTGGGTTGAAGATAAGTGGGATAAAAAGCTCGCTGGAGTGGTGAGCCTTCGAAAGGAGAACGACCGCCTGAAACAGAAGGTCAATGAGCTGGAAGGGCGAGATAGGACATATGAACTGAGACTCGAGCACGAGCGTAAGGCACATGAGCAGGCTGCTGCCATGCTTCAAAATAAGCTGAAGGATATGGAAGAAAGGTGTCAGGCGTTGGAAGCTGAAAACATTGATAGGAAGAGGAGTACGGGCCGGATCCCAGGACGGACGGCGATGCCCCGCCCTTATAGGACCAGCACCACGTCCTTAGATTCTGGTACTGGTCTCGGATTGTCACCAAAATCAATGTCGACACCAGTGACTCCAGCTGCTAGACCACGTCTCCAGTCCTGGTCACGCTCAACTCAGCGTCTTCCACTTGAGCAGAAAGCATCGCCACTTCAACGACAGGCCGTTTCACCGCGACCCCCGAACGACATAACTCCCAGAGGTTCCTACGAGTTCCCAACCTCGCGGTCCCCAAGTTTCACGAATACTGCGGGCTACACTTTGCGCTCTCGTGGATCCGGCTCCAAGCTCCCGTTGCCGGTGACGCCCTCTCGTAGCGAGACACCAAACCTGAACCGCGACCAGAGCTTGACGGACAGCAGTATGGCTTCGTCTGTGTTTTCTCGACATAGCATTGAGACGACACCAACGCCCGTACAAAGCAGCCCAGCGTTGGATCGCAATGCTCTTCCTGTGAATGCTGATAAAGTACCTCAATGGGGCCAATTGCCCAAACAACCTCCTCAACCTGTCGAAAGAGTGGTAACCCCTGAACCGCCTTCTTTACCCTCTGAGCCGAGCAGTCCTACTCTTTCAATGCCGTTCTCCGCCATGTCTTCCCCGAGAACTCTCCGATCGGATCTTGCCAGCATTGACGGAGATCGCACACGTCGTCCATCGGTGCCCTCGCTGCAATCTCTAAAGAGCTGGGCTGAAATCGCAAACGAGGGGAAGAAGACGTTGAAGATGGTAACTCGACCACGAGCACACTCAAACAGGTCCAACAGACAACTGGAGGCGGAGCGTGTATAAACGATCTGGCATATTGATGGACTTGCTGAGAAAAGTTACGGCAATTTGATGATGTTTATGAAGGATTTGGATACCTGTGGCATACGATCTATGAGTATTTTGTATATACCATTTTCATGATGTACGCGACATTTACATACAAAAGTTGAATACAAGGGGCCACCGTACCCTATCTAGATATATCTAGTCCTTCACCAACTCCGCCATATGATACATGAAACTCGGGTATATTGTTGTACAAGTTTAGTCCTTCCTTTTCATTAACGTCGTTGCCCTTGCATCGTCTTAAAAGGATCGGGAGCACGGCCTTTTGCTGATTTGCTTTCGCTTTCGGAACTGGTTTCCGCCTTATTCAACCAGACTTGCTTTGCCTCGTCCGACTTCTTTCTCCTCAGATTTGTCGCTTCTTTGGTACCTGTTCTTTCCGCTGTTTTCTTTTGATTAGACGTTGAATGTTGCTGCTCCAATTTCCGCACCGTTTGTGTCCATTCTCGAGACATGAACGGATCTGCAAATGTTGGGAGGCCTTTTTGTTCCGCTTCCACTTGACGCTCATTTTGCTTCTCATGAGCTTCTTGTAGGATGTTTTCAAGATTCTCCCGGGCGGTTTTGGCATCGGGTGACTCCACGCCGGTCTCCTTTTCCTTCGTAGCCAGTTCATGTTCTTGCTCATGGAGATCGTGTACTGCCTTGCCGCGAGCAATCCAATCATTCCAGCGTTGATCGAGCTTGTACTTGTACCAAGTCTCCGTCACACGAGTAGTCCAGCGAAATGTGGAGAGTACACCATGTTTTTCAGTCTTTACCCCCGCACGCTTCAAATGCTCATCCATCATGTTATCCCAACGGTCCTCTAGCAACGCCTCGGGTATACCGTATTCTTCAACATCCACTAGTCCCTCCATAGTCCGTCTCCACATCATTGTCTTTCTGGCAATCGCTCGAGTAAGAACCCTTGGCTGCGGCTTCTTGATTCGTAGGAATGGCTGGCCCTCGGCTGTGGCGCAGAACATGGGTGTCTTGCGCTCGCCTGCGAAAGCGGATTTGGGGAGAGGGCGGATTGTCGATTCGTATTTTATAGGCGCACCGGGAGCAGAGACTTTGGTGAGGAGAGGAGGATTGTGTCTTTTTCGTGTTGTAGGGAGTCGATGATTGGCTTTGGAGCGGGAGATGTTGGCTGTTTCTTTGCGTTTTTGGAGATGCTTGATTATTTCGGAGTGCTCGAGGGTCCCCTTGGTTTGGCCTTTTGTAAACATGGAAATGAACTAAATATACCATTAGCTCAAGTTGCAAGTGTCGCTTTTCAAGGCTTCCTACATTGTATCCTGCAGTCATGGAGCTATAGACAAGTCTCAAGCTGATATCCCCCTTGTTCTTGACGAACCGCTTTCTCACGATTTGGTTTATAGGATGCCTCCGTGCTCCGTTCCAAAGGTCTTTAGGCAATGGGACCTTTTGTCCTGTCCTCAAGAGCGCTCGATAGAGCGCCAATGCTGCGACTCTGTGTCGTGAATTCTGCGCCGGGATGAAATGTTGGCGATACATGGTGGCGACTATTCGTCAAGGCGACTAGTTTATGGACAATATAGGTATAGTCGAAGCATATTTGGTCTTGATGCGCAAGACTTAGCCAAGGATTGGTGAATACCTAGAGCTGTGTGGTCGATATGCGAACATGGAATTTTGCAGCTACCCAAGATGACTAAGCTAATCTACCCCGGATTTTATAGATATCCCTGTAAACTCGAAGCTCACCAGGATTATTACAACATCAAGAATTATATAAGATGAGAATGGATTGCATAGACTCTATAGTGAGAAATTGCTTCTTTGTTCCCAATTAGTTGAGTTCAAACCCCAGATATTAGCGACCCAGACATGCCACTTGCGTGCATTGTTGACTCTGCAGTAAGCATCTCCGCACTGAGAACCAGCAATGAATAGCAGTATACTTCAAGCTCTCACAAGAGAGTATCCGTTCGCCGATAGACCTTCAAGAGATACTCTTCGGTAAAATTCTTATGGGAAAGTTTGAGTAGAGCGATAGACTGGTTGTAGGGCCAAGACATGTTGGCCGTATGTGATTAGAACGATACATATCCTTCGAAGGGCAAATCTGCACCAATGAAGCGTAAAATAGAAATGGGAAACACTCTAGCTATCGAAATGGTATTAGACTAGAAATGATGGCGAGAGAGCTCACGCATGCCATAAAAAGCATGCAGCTCTAGATATCTGCTTGGTTACTCAATCGACCTAGGATGAATCACCATGTAGGTAGCTCATAAGAAACAAACAAGACGACGTCAACGAGGGGTAAAACGGAAAGTCCAAGTCTAAAACTCTTTTCAAGCCCTAGATGTAACGGTATTTCAGGTTTTCGAATTGCTTTGACAAATCCTCGTGTCTTTGAGTTTTGTACCTTGTCTCTAAATGTAAGTAACTTTGGTGGCAGGCAACCTTCTCCAATATTGAGTGTAACTCATGTAAGCAGCCTGATGCACGCTAATGAATAGGGCTGCATTGGAGCTGAGTGAGGGTTGAGCCGAATGCTACCCTGGCTACTTACGAAGGACATGATTGTCTGAGCAGCTGACCATTATTCGAATCAATTGTCAAGGCAGAAATGCAAATCTTTCTGACGCATCCATCTCCCGAAGCTCCCGTGATGACGATCACTGAATGATAGTGGCTCCAGTGCGAAGCTGATAAATGCCATACTTCTTGGCTCAAAAGACCGAGACATCCGTGAGGCTAGGAAGATCGGACAAGTAAGAATTTCCGACGACCGAGCTCTTGCCCGGCATTTGTAACACAAGATATGCAGCCGCGCGCTTGAATCGAAATAACTGGTTTTGTGAGAAATGAGACTCCGGGCGTTCCAACGAGTCAGCGCCTCTACCGACATAGACTTGAGTGCACTTGTACTTGTACTTGTACCTCGAACATGAAGCTTAAGTACTCTTTGACAAGATAGTCAAGACCACACAGGGCCATTCCCTGGCGCGATATATGAGCGAGGATTCAGGCTCGCTTCTAAAATCTCATGCAGTCTCATAGTGTATCAGATCTGGGTTCTTTGAGTACATCATGCACTCCACATTCGGCGCTCGGAACCTGTCTTTTAACGCCGTGAGAACCGACCTGTTATCGGCCATCGGGCTTTTCTATTGTCCTGTAAGTGTGAGCACAAGACCGATGATGGATTGACTGTCCAAAAGTCTCCAACGAAAGCGAGTCTCTGTACGGTTGATGAATCCGGGGCCCTCGGCCGTAGATTGACGAAAGAGGATCAAGTGATACGAACTACCCAGGTAAATCCTCATGACTTGAGGAGTAGTCTCGGAAAATGTAGGACTTCGTTGCCATGATCAACCACAAGGGTGATGCAGCTGGATGCAGCTGTTCGGCATCTGTAAGACTCAAGTTGTCGTTGCCACCAACGGGAAAGATCCGAGCTTCAAAGCGTAGCTTTGTCTAAAATAGATGATTAATCGATTGAACTGGGCTGGCTTGCCACTACTGAGTACACTCGTTACTTGTTTGGAAAGACGGCAAAGGCAAGTTTCAAGTAAGCCAAATGGTGTGAGGTTGCAAAGCAATCGGTGATGGCTTCAAATGGCGCCCCAACAAAAGAGCGATAACACGATAAACCAGGCCATTAAAACGGCGCTCATTGTTGTCATTTAGCAATTGGTTCGTTTCAGTGTCAGATAGGCGGTCTGCGATTCTGAGTTGGCGATATATGCACGATCCAGACCATGTGTGTTTGTGCATATGTGCCTGCTTACCCTTGTCTCCTGCAGCCAAAAAGCTCTAGTCTGATCTGATATGCGTCGACTCGACCGCTATATTGGAGATGCCCTGTAGCCGAGTCTTGCTAGAATTACCGAAAATTCCCGGGTATAAAGAATTCTCAAGATGACCGAGATAGCAGTGGATGTTGTAGCATATAGGCTTCCCAAAAGCAGCTCAAGATAGGACAGTGGGAGCAAATACATTAAACCTCCACGACGTCTCAAATTTGGGAGGCTCTTGTTAGTGCTGCTGGTATCGTTCGAGGTTCCCCGCTAATCGTCCATAAAATTACCCAACTCGTCAGCGCTGACTGCTGCAAGAGGATTCTCTAACCCCGCGGACAAGTAGCCTTTGGCAACTGACAAGCGATTTGTGACGATCCTAATGCCATTAATGGGTGTAAGTTGCGTCCAGTCTAAGGAGGACGGCGTCTCTGACCGCAAAAGCGAAACGTGAGTGATGGAAAGGATCTGGAGAGTGTGGATCTCTCTGGCGCTATGTAAGTAATCTAACCTCCACTCCGTTACTCCCGGCTCTGCGGGAAGCTGTTGTGCTAGACCGTTTTTGCAAACAATGGCACGCGGGTAGCCCTACCTAAACTAACTGGTGCTAAAGTTAGGGGGAAAATTAATCAAGTAAGAAATGCTCACGAGTCTTGAATCATGTTGTTTGCATGTCTCATTAAACTCGATTGGCGGCCAACCCTTCTCGTGTTCGGGTTGGTCTGCAACCAATATCAGCTCGGACCAGTCTTGTACGGGAGGTGCCGCAGCTTGCATTGAATGGCCCTGGCGACGTGGACAACCTCATATGACGTTCCAGCGTTACGGACATCGATCCCCCTGAGAGAGAGCCTGATTCCTGGACAGCTCCAGGTAATGGGGAATCTGGGCTCAGCAGGCAATTGTACCTGTACTCTCTCAACTCAACTGACAGCCTTCTCAATGGAACGAGGATGGATGCGTCCAGGGTCAATGACCCGCTCCCCCACCTCACTAATATCAAGGACGAACTGGAAGACACGGGAGAAGACACAAAAAGAAGAAGAAAAAATTCATCCCATGCTTTTCAAGGTCCAGGCTGGTGCATTGACACTTGGTGCCACTAGAATGGAAAAGATTAATACCAGGGCATTGACTGAGGTCAGGATCATTCCAGCCTCCTCTCAACAACACCTGATGGCTGGAAACCTTTCACTTCCATCTCCATCGCTTTTTTTCGACACTAGATTTATTGAAACCGGGTACCTTGACACTAAGAGAAGCCGAGCCCAGCCTTCCCGCTCAGAACCAGAGGATTGGAATCGGTGCTAGAAAGGACGGGAGACCTTGGCCTGGTGACACGGTCTTTTCCAGCACGCGACAACGACGTAATAGGGGAAACCAACATCAGCATCAAGCTCAAACAAGTCAATCAAACAAGAAGAGAAAGAAGCAAAACAAAACGGAGATCACCAGGACTGGTTACTAAAAAAGGAAATAACCTGGGGAACCAGCCAGGTGGTGATCAAGCCAAGGTACCGGTACGGTACACAAACAAAAGCAAAACTTTACCTCATTAACCACGAGAGACGAGACATCTCGAGACAATAAGGTAGACAGGGAAACCACCACACCTGGACCTTGGGTAGCGGCTTGAGGTCACCACTTGCTAATTAATATCCAATCCGCCGATCTCAGGGCGGCCTCATTCCCATCCCATCTTACCACCCTTTCTTTCTCCTATCTCCTCCTTCTCCTCATTTTCTTCTTTTTACCTTACATCTCATTTCAACTCCCAACCTCGCGATACCGTAATAATTCATCACGCCTTGGCTTTCCAGCCTCAAGCTCAAGACTCTCAACAGTTTTCAACGCTGGCGCATGTACTAATACGTAAGTCGTCTTCGCTTCTCTAAACCCCCCCTGCTCTCGCGTGTATGCGACGTGCTGCTCCCGGCGCCGCTCTTTCAACCCCTGGTCATCTCTTGATTAGCGGATGGAGTTTTGCGGCATCGTTGAGCTGTGCCTGAGCGGGTTGACCGCCCTATCCCTGGCTGCTGGCTCTGAGGCGAAAATATACCAGGCGCCCGTTGACGCCGTCTCGACGGCCATGGCCATGTCATGCCAGAAAAGCCGGGCAAGCCATTGCTTACTTACCCCAGCTTGGCCCTTCAACTAGGCTTTGCCCTGACGCCCCTGGATCTGCCCATGGTCGCGTCTGGCTTCGATATACACCCGAGCACCTTCCACCGCTTCTACCCCTTGCACTCTTGACCGTATAATCTTTCCCCTAACCCATGAGCCCATAACGCCTTACAGCCTTTTACCAGGCCTGCGCCGCCCAACAAGACTTGCACTTCTACCGTCTTTTACTGTGACCGCCTCATTCAAGACTGACTTTAAACCCTCCTAGATCCCACGCGATCTGATCAGTTTCCCAAAATTCAGTCACCAAGTCTCACGCGCAGTTGCTACACCTCCCCTGACGCTATTATTAAACCAGCCTCTCACCTCTTGACACCTTGTTCAACGTCCCTTCATCTGCCGGTTTGTGTACTGTCCAAGTGCTGGCTTCCACGGCGGGGCGACCATTCCCGTATCATCCCATCTCGCTCATCCTAGTCTCATCGGACCATATCTCCCCGGCTTGATATCCCGCCAGATCGGTTACTATATTGATTGATCACGCCCTGTGCTTTCGCTGCGTATTCGGCTTCGACAACCACCTAAACACATATCATAACTTCGACCTGCCTCATCACGCTTGAGGTTTGTTTTGTTGTTATTCACCATCAGCCATCATTCAGCCCTACTTGAGAAAAGGCTTGACCTTCCTTTTAATACCGAAGCATCTCTTGGATCGAGCTATTGCATGAGCTCGACCCTGATCTGGCTTGGCTACGATGTTCCTGCATGCTGGTGCTAGCCTCCACGGCCACGAATATTCAAACCGATCATCAACACAAGCCCCTCAAGGAGGACCATTGCCTTTCCTCCGCTCCGCCCTTCGACGACAGTCGGACGCTGATAGGACAACACGGCCAGTATCAGCAGTTGTCTCGGCATCACCACAACCTCGGCCTGTGTCATATCATGAGAAGGTACCCTCAGTAACTACAGTGACACCGATACGCCGAACCTCTCGTGCCAGACCCGCGTCCGAATACATGCCTCGACGAAATGTATCAGTTCGCTTTCGCGAACCTGAGACTGATGACGAGCTTCCACCTTCAGAAGTACAGAGCGAAGATGAAGGTTCAATTGCCTGCTCTGATGTGAGCGACCTCAGTGATTCCTCCACAACACCCCGAAGAAGTAGAAGAAAGCGCACTTTCAGAAGGTCGACCCAGTTCCATCTTGCGCACCCAGCTCCTCGACCCGGCGCCAAGCAACGTCGACTACTCCACTCCCCACGATTGCTTCTTCAGCTGCAAGAACTCGGCGAGAAGCGCCCCGTTCCCGCATTCGATGTGGTTCCCTCCAGTCTCATCTCAGGCTCGCAGATTGTGCCTCGAATGGCAAAGCGTTGCCCATACCTGTTCCGCACTAAGCCAGTGCTCGGCCTCAACGACCTTCTTATTGTCCGCAGCGAGGACTACGACACACCAGCATCTCCAGGATCCCTTGACGCTGAAGACTCACTGGACCAGAGGGATGTTGTTGCAGTTATAAGTCCTCTTTCACACATGGGTGATGAATCGGCCGAGATTGTCATGGAAGACGGTTCCACTTGGGAAACCAGCTTGATGTCGAATGGCTCCTACGAATTTATCGGAGTTGACGAGCGAGGTCGCATCAGCACGGCGCGATGGGTCAAGAAGACGTCGACGCCAACGTCTCCCATGCCTAGGAACAACGGCGAACAAACACCCCCATCTAGCCCATTGCCAGCGGAAGTCAAGTGGACGTTCAGTATGATACATCCCGACACGCGAAGGCATCCCATCATGGGTTCCCTTGCATCGAACACGCTGGACGTCTTCGACACCTATAATACTATGTCGACCTCGAGCGGTCGTTATCCTCCTACCCGAAACACACCACTGGATTCCAAGCTTGCCAGCGACTGGATCGTTTCTAACCCACCCGAAATCCAATCACGATTGACGAAATCGGTACCTGAAGACATTAAACTATTGATGGTCGCAACGGCATCCTGGGTCAACCTTCGACAAAGTGGATGGCCAGCGTCAGGAATCTGTAGAGTACCAACGACACTACAAAAGCGTACACTTAGCAATGGCGGTCAACAGAGAGCTCAGACGTTCCCTGCTCGCCCAAGTCTTTCCGTTTGCAACCCCTCTTACCAATTACCACACGCCAACACGAGTCCAGCAGGCAGTTCTGTGGATAGTTCTACGTCAGACATACCGGGACGTCGAAGGTCAGTGTCTTACAACGCTGGGTTTGTTAAGAGATTCGTGGCACCGCGAGCCAGCGAGGATGGAAACGCGAGACCACCAATCGAGACCCTTAATGTCAAAGCGGATAGACCACCGACAAGGCGTGTGAGCATCAGTATGCGACAATTTGCAGATAAAATCTTCCGCCGGAGAAGCAACTCCCATGCACAGGTTGAAGATGCCCTTAGATACAAGTTAGATTATTGAGACACCCATAGTGGTGATTGTAACATCATCAAATACATACAGCGAAGTCCTCAAACAGGCAATGTTATTTTATCACATTACAGACCATCGAATTTCCTGTGAATCATTGAAGCAATTCGGACCAATAGACCTTAAAGCCGTAATCCCCGCCGCGAGTATGGGCAATTCGAGCCGCGACGTACGGCGGAGTGGAGTCAAGACTTCCTCCGGAAGGCATGGAAGCTCCGTTTTCCAGTGGGGGCCCGGGAGCAGGTTGGCCGGCATGCCGAGTTCAGAGCTGGAATGCCAGGTGGTCCAGCAAATAATCAGGACTCTGCTACAGTTTAGGTAAGAGGTGATAAAATAGATTAGACGCTTCAGTCAATTCTTAGCCTAAAGTATGCCCTAGTTATTGTAGTATCTTATCCTAAAGTCAGGTAAATATCCTGATTATTTATTGAACCACCTGAATGATTACCTAGGAGAGGCTGTCACAGTGAACCCATCTAATCAATCTCATAGACCTGTAGCAGTCAATGGTATGCGTGAGTGTAAGTAGCCTGGATTTGCTGGGCATTTCAGAAAAGGATAGCAGGCAGCGATGGAGAAACGCAGCCGCGAGATGGTGGTGAATGAGCAAACTCCGCACGCAGTACCTAGGCAAGTCAAGCTTGCGTATGCTTGTGCGAGTGATGTATGATGCAGCAATTTGGGACAACTTCAGAGAAGAGAAAAGAGCCGCTTGGGGTCATGCTCTCATGCAGCTGGTCACTCATAAGACACCGGAAGTAAGCAGGCTCTCGGGCCCTTGTTGCATGGCGTTTTATTGGACCCTGATGCTTTGATGTAGATGACAACGCTGCAACACTGCCTTGGGTATCCCAACTCTATCTGGCTTATGGGTGATGATGGCAGGTAACGATTGGATGGCTTGTGCGCAGAGAGAAGAGTCGAGAATGCCAATGTGGCCTACGTCAGTCAATCACTTGGACAAACTGGTAGCACAATAACATCTCATACTCTTCGTTTGTGACAGAATTGACGTTTGGTTGACCATGCTGAGCTGGGTGAGGTAGACCAAGTGGAACCAACACGCCACAGATGCAAGTAGCCGATACTAGGGAAAGCAACAGCCTCGAATTGAGGAGGAAGGTTATTACTGGACGATCAGCATTAAAATACCTTAGGCCGAGCTGCTGATGACAACGAAAAAGCCCCAAATCTCAAGCGGGGTTGTTTGGCGCCTATCTACACCTGACTTACGATAGCAGATAGCCGTTTGCAACAATTCCGGCGTTGAAATAAACCTTCTGTGGCTCTAGCTAAAGGCAGGTCCCTCGGAGTGAATAAAGGATAAAGGGACCAGCCAGGCTTGCCCCAGAAAAAAATGGATCCGTACCTAGGTTAGCTCTGAGTAGGTGTGTCGGCCAGGCTGCTGCTGCTGGCATCATCCATCATCACTTGCGGTCGCCCAAGCCCGCTTCTTGTTCCTCCAACTTCTCCCCTCTTCATCTCTTCGCCTTTGCACATCTTTCCGTCCTCATTTTACTTGGCCAGGTCGCCGTATTATTCATTGATTGATTGCATACTTCCCACGTAACCAAACCCCAATGCGCACCCGCATTTCGCCCCGCCTTCCGATTTGAATAAACGTCACGACTCAGCTGAGCTTCGTGCTGTGCTGCGCTGTTGCGCTCTGAGCTGAGCTGAGCTGAGCTCCCGCTCTCAGCCATTAGCTGCATAGACTCTGCAGCACACTACGAGCTGGACAATAGGCCTGCGACGATATTGAGATTAATCGCATCAACCATCGCCAAACTTATTTCTTGATTCCTTCAAACTTGCGCCCGCCATGGACGAGAACATTGGTCCTCGCCCTTCGGGCTCTCATGGTGCAATGCCGCCCACAACCGCTTCTAACTTGCTAGCACACTTCCAACCGTACGAACCCATCTCGCGAGCCACGTCCCCCGGCATTCCTTACCTCAAGACCGACGAAGATGATAAGAAGCGTTATCGACCTCGAACTTTTGCCTACTTTTCGCAGCTCCCGTTCGAAGTCGAGGAAGAAGCCCAGCGCGATGCTGCTCTGCAGGGCATTCTTAAACAGCTCTACATTGCCATCCGAGCAGAGGACTTCTCCCCAGGAGCTCTACACTGGACGAAAGAGCTTCAGGGATGGCTCAATCTCAAGTTTGAGATGACTAGGGAGCAGAGGGCGAAGCTGGCTAAGCTTTATTATTCCCTTGCACTCGCTCCGGGTTTAGATGCTACAGCTTCGGACCGTTTCTTGCGCATGGTTCTCACTTTGACGAGGTACATTAAGTCGTCATTCGACTCTTGAAGCACTAACTTACCCATTGCAGAAAAAACCACTATTTGAAACCAGGCGAAGACCTCACCCTCGAATGGAGGCCCCTCTGGAACGAGATCAAGGCCTGGGTCCTGCCCTCAGAGGTCCCCGCGCACCAGAGCAACCGCAAACGGTCGGCGAAACAGCTTCTGAAGCTATGCACCCATGCCCACACATATTTCGACCCCGCTGAGCGTCGAGCGATGTTGGAAGAGTTTCTGCCATTCTTCAGTGTGAATGAGCTACCAAACGCATTCATCGTCGCAGGTGTCATGAATGCCTTGCTACCAAGCCACCCCGCACCAATTAGCGAGCCTCAGTCCCAACCAGCCGATCTCTTTCCCACGCTTTTCCATTTGTGGTCTATCATCAACCGCTCTAAGGCTTTCGATATCTTCTTCATTGATTTACTGTCCCGTCTCGCCAGGGACCACATATCCTGCTCATATGTTCCCTTTGGTAGCCATGGCATCTTTACCAAGGACCAATCCGACCTTATTTTCACAGCCATTCTCAGACTGACGCAAATTCCTGTGGGCCAGGCTAACTCCCCTTACACGCCTTTGGACTACCTTTCGGGGGCAGGAATATACGTCGAGAAGGATAAGAAGAAGTATCCCGTGGCCTACATGATCTCTCGCTTGATCGTGAGCTCCTTGTCCCCTGCTTGCCTGAAGGATGGAGATTCCATCATTTCGCATTTGGAAGGCCTCATGGAGTCTATCGACACCTTTTTCCATCCTTCGAACCAAGGCTCTTGGACCACTATGTTGGGTCAACTGACACTGTACCTCACTGAAGCGTTTGTCTCACGATGGAACCGCGAGCAAAGTGGTGAGCTAGATCTTCCAGAAGATCGTAAGATCAGCGACGAGTTGAAGAAGCGCTTCGTGACCTCGCTGAAAGAAGTGACTTTCATGGGTTTGTTCTCCAAGAGCAGCCGTGTATCTTATTACTACTACAGTGCCTTGCAAGGCCTTGCTTATCTTGAGCCTGACCTGGTGTTGCCAGGCGCCCTGCAGCGTTTCTACCCTAGTCTCCAGGGCCTGGTCGAGGTACACAGAACTACGTCAAGCTTGAACGGATTGCAGATGATTGCCAACATCATGTCCAAGAATAAGGGGTATAGATGTCACATTACCGCTCTCTTGGCTCTCGCCCTGCCAGGTATTGACGCCAATGATCTCAACAAGACCCAATACACCCTCAACTTCATCCAGAGTGTTGCTTACAGCATTCCCATGGCCCCCTTGAACAAAGAGGGCAGCCACATACACGATACCACTCTAGCCATGGAGTGGGTTCAAGGTGAAATGGATCGCATGGAACTTGAAGGTCAGAACGTGAAGTTCGACTACAAGAACGAGCTTAGCGATGAAGACGAGGCCAAGATTTTGAGATCTTCAACTACCGGCTTTGGCGAGTTTATCTTGACACTACTAGGGAAAGTCTTCACTTTGTTGGAGAATCTGCCCGATGCCAATCAGGTTCGAGGAGGAACCCCCGAGGACAATGTCATCAACGCTTTACCGGCTGCGTTGTCGCCTCTGTTTGCATCACTATCACCAGAGCTTTTTGACATGGCCCTGGAGAAGGTGGCCACATTTGTATCGAGCCATGTCGTTCACCAAGCACGAGACGCGATGGCTTGGATCCTGAACGCGCTTTGCAAGGTTAACCCTGAGAAGACGCTCAAGGTTTTCATTCCGATGCTTGTTGTCAACATCCGCAACGAGATCGATTACAACAACGCCGCTTCTGATCGAAGTAGTGGAACGGATTATCTACCCAGAGACCGCGCCTTGGTGTGGTATGTCAGCATGCTCGCCATGGCTGTGGTTCACGTCGGCAGCGAGGTATTGAAGTACAAGGATGAGCTTCTTGGTATCGCAGAATATATGCAGGAGAAGTGTCGCGGTCTCCCTACCATTCTAGTCTCGAACTACATTCATCATCTGCTCCTAAACTTGACCCACACTTATCCCATCGATCACGCTTTGTACGAGCCCGAGGTCATCGAACGTGGTCTCGATGTTGATGATTGGGGAAAGACGACTGCACCAGCTGACCTCAGCATTCGATGGCACCAACCGTCCCCAGCCGAGATCGACTTTGCTGTTGAACTATTTGCATCTCAAACAAAGTCCGCCAAGGACCAGCTAGAGCTGTTGATGAGCGACAACCCGCCTGTGAGCAGAACGGGCAAGAACAAGGAATGGTCTGATGAGGTTTCTCGCCTTATGCAGCAGATTCGTCTTGTTACGTCGGGCATGGCTACCATGTTTGACCCTGAGCGTGCCGCAGGTATCATGACCGGCAACACTGAGGAAGACCACGACGTAGCTCGCGAGGATGACGATGAGATGATGATCGATGAAGATCCCCTTGCTGAGGTTGCCGAGGACGAGGAATTGCGCCCGCAGTTCCGCTACAAGGCAGGTTATGCTCTTAAGTCCAGTGACCCTGCCTACGCCAGGATTCATGACTTGCGAGAGGAACTAGGCCACCTTCTGACCAAGACGCACTCTTTCCTCAACGAGAATCAGGAAGATGACGTGAACTCATTCACCGCCCTTTATGCTGCTTATCGTACGTGGATCACCGATGTCGGCATTGAGCGTTCTGCTCATCCTTTGGAAAGACATGTGAGGCTTTACAAGTCTGATATTGCTGCTTTTAAGATTAAAGGCCTCAGGAAAGTTTATCCTCGACCTCTTCTGATCAAGCGCGCTGAGGCATACCAGCTTCTGCGCCGTAAACACAATGCTTCTTCAAGGCAGAAGAGTGAGTTGGACAAGCGACTTTTGCTTGATCTCGCCGAGTCTAGTCTTTCGCTTTACGCAGATGTACGACGAGTGGCGCAGAGTGCACAAGACTCGTCATTGAAGTCCCTTATCGGAAGCAAGCCGCTGGTGATTCCCGTTATCCTTGAACGACTCAGGAAAGCTCTTGAGACAAATGACCACGACCGAATCAAGGGAGGCATGTACACGTTGCTGTTCACTTCCCTGTTGAGAACTCTTCTCAAAGATTGGCGCTTTGCTCCTGAAGCTATGCGATTGTACATCGAGACTGCAGGCATTGATAAGCCTTCGATCCAGAATCTTGGCTCTTCAGCGTTGTACACGCTGATTGACTTTGGCAAGCCTTTTGAACGCATGATCATCGTTGATGATGAGATTGTGAACACGATCAAGCCTGCTGCAGACGTTTCAACAGCGATTGAAAGTCGACATCAGTTTATCCTGCAACGTCGAACAAGGGTTGAGAATTCCAAAGCCGAACTAGGCCTGGAGTTGACACAACGCGCCAAGGGTGCCCACTGGAAGATTGCCACGAGGTGTGCGATCTTTGCCACAAATCTGTGCCTTCGTTTCCATACACTGGCGCCCCCTGAATTCGTTGATCTTGTCGCTCAAGGCACGAATGACCCCCATCCTGGCCTACGTGGGTACTACTTGAACGCTTTCACTTCCGTATTCACGGCTGTCGATATGCGGGCTGTCTATGGTCACGATTATCGCAACTATCTTCTCGAGAAGGAGGTGGGTGATAGAAATCGCATACAAGTCACCGTTGAAAAAGGCGACGCCGAGTTCACCCACAACTTCCTAGAGGCTTTCAAGCAGCCCGAAGATGCCTCCTACATGGTAGATGCTGACCACCCTGGTTGGCTCGTATGGGGCAAGAAATTCACTGCCTACCGAGCAAAGCCGGTACCCTTCGATGCATACGATGAGGTAGAAAGCGCCCTGCGCAATCAAATGGGCCGGATCTTGAACCGTGAGTGGCTATCTCAGTGTTTCGACTACTTGAAGCAGGAGCCACGAGACACATCAACCGACAGATTCCGTATGAGCAATGTGTATCTTTTGATGCATGTGTTCGACTTGATGCACTACGGAAAGACAGACGTGACTCTGGACGATGTCAAGGACCTGGTCAAGGAGGTGTTTGGCGATGGTAACGACAAGCATCAGCACCGAGCAACGTCCGAAATCATTGGTGCTTTACTTGCGGGCTCTAGTGATGACCCACCGGAGATTCGAAACCGCGTCTGGGAGTATGCTGCACCCTTCATGCTCAAGATCTTCGCGGACGAATTGACACCCGACAACCTGCAATACTGGCTCACCTGTCTCCATCTCGTCCTCGATTCCAAGGACCCTCGTCGATCTCATGAGATTGTGAATAGGCTTAGAGCGTTCCGGTTGGACATGACATCCAATGCAGCTTTCAAGGAATCATCGAAGGTTCAGTTGCTTGAGTTTATTGTTGCAGACGGCGGTTGGCACTTCCGGCACGACCAGCCAATTCTTGATGACTTCCTTGCTCATATTGACCACCCTTACAAAGCAGTTCGAGAGGCAATTGGACGAGTGTTGTCAGTAATCTACAAGACTCGGTACCACGAGTCATTTGAGAACGTGAGCAAGCTTTTGGAGGAGAACAAGGCTGCCTCATCGACTGGTATCAGGCCTTACCAGCCAACAGAGGACTTTGCAGCCACGATCAAAGATGTTTTCGGCCGACTTGAGAAATGGCGCCATGAGAGAACGCCCGGCCAACAAACACCCAGCTCTTATACTTCAGGCTCCAAAACCGTTCTTATGTGGCTCGATTGTACACTTTCGTCCCATGAGTGTACGCAACTTGTGCCTTTCTTCCCTACCCCCTTCATGGAGGAGTTGCTGCACATGATGGATGTCAAAGAGGATCCGGAACTGATGAGGCTTGCGTACCACGTATACCGTCATTTACCAAACATCCCCTTCAGAGACGGGGAGGACACAGAATTCATAGATGCACTTATCCGCATTGGCAAGACGTCGACCAGCTGGCATCAACGGCTGCGCGCGTTGGTCAACATGCAGGTCATCTACTTTAGGCGCATTTTCCTCACGCGAAGTGCCCAAAGAGAAGCGCTCTTCACTGCCGTGTCCGATATGCTAGGGGACCCGCAGCTTGAGGTTCGTTCCTGTGCGTCTACCACACTCGCTGGTATGATCCGATGCTCTCCTCGTCACATCCGCGACCCCACGATTACACACCTCAAGGATCGTTTCGAAGGCGAATTGGAGCGCAACCCCATGCCAAAGCGAAACCGGCATCTTGCTGGAACAGACACCCCAGTCGACATTCACAAGCAAATCACAAGACGGCATGCAGCTGTACTTGGGCTGGGCGCCTTGATCGAGGCATTCCCTTATGCTACCCCGCCGCCTGAATGGATGCCCGAAATTCTCGCAATGCTGGCTCGCAAGGCTGCTGCCGATCCTGGCGTGGTGGGTAAAGCAACCAAGACAATTCTCAGCGAGTTCAAGAAGACTAGACAGGATAGCTGGACAGTCGATCAAAAGGTACGTACTTTATCGACTTTTTCGAAGATTGTCGTGTTGTAGAGCGCATGACTAACAGTATACAGTACTTTACTTCCGAACAACTGGAAGACCTCGAGGGAGTACTCTGGAAGAGCTACTTTGCCTAAGGGGATCACGTTAGGAAGAACTGGGTTCAACCTCAGATTCTATTTGAGGAATTCAGTGAGAAAGGGATGTGGGGCGCAGTTCGTATCTATCAAGAAGTGTACAGCAAGGGGCCTGACATAGGCGAGGCTATACGAGCTGATTGCGCTGCTTCTGTACTTTTATTATGGACGGATATTGATTGATGAAGGCGAAATGGATAGAGCTTGTATACCAGGCCACAGGTGCCACAGTGCAGGATTGCTGGCCTTTGTTTCGGGCTTTGATGTCACTTGTGGCAGTGAAAAGCTGCATTAGAGGAAGTTCCTATCTACCTATAGGAGGACATGCATCAAGGCAAGCATGTTATACTTGGGATTATATACTGTCGTGTCCTTCGGGATGTTAGAGAGGAACAGGAAACAAAACAGAAGAATCTCCACATTTTGGAAGTGTATTAATGACGTGGATGGCCGTGCTTGAGAATTTATAGCAAATGACTGTGCTTGCTTGCGACCCAAAGGAGTGGATAAAGATATCTTTCAAACGCCAAAGAAGGAGCCTTGTTAGGCGTTTCGACTTGAGGCACAGCAACCGGCTTAGGTGAGGTGAGATGGAGGTGGGGAGGTTGGAGGTTGGAGGTTGGAGGTTGGAGGTTGGAGGTTGGCTAAGCGCCTGAACCTGTGACCCGGAGCCCAAGCGAGACTAGCGCAATCTTGGCCAACCATCACAGGCTGCAATCACTCAAATGCAGCGAACCAGGGCTTCCGCAGCCTGAGCTGTCATGGGGTCTGTACCTGATCTTACTGTACGGGAGGAAGGTACTTTGAACTGGTAGTCAGCCTCCAGCCTTAACTGGCACTGCCCCAGGTCTTCAACTTGGACTCTCAACCATCAAACAAAGGCCAAGTCGTATTGCTTGCTTGCATGAAACAGTTACAGCCCGTAATCTGTTGCTGTTGCTCCAAGAATATCTACTTTCCCAGGTACCACCCTGTCAGCCACTTCCATTTCAAAGGACTACCTTGCTTGCTTGGCATAACAACACCATTGACTTGGATTGTCCCCGCCCACCCCGACTCGTTACCCGTGGGCTAATGACCATCACCTGGCTCTGGCTTGGCTTGTGAGCGGCGCTTTATCAGGCTCAGAGTCATACACCGCAAACAGCCACAACTCACTTAGACAACTTGTGAATGACTGCGCCTCTGCTGCCTTTGCTCCCTCTTTCTTTATTCACATCTGCTGGGCTCAAAGCACTACGCGATTCGCTTTACCATAAATGGGCGCACTCTGCTCAAGGTCAGAACCGGTGGATGGAGCGCATGGTCATCATCAACAATTTCAAGACGACTACGATTTAGACCAAAGGAAGCATCATTCACATATCGACTTCATGACTCGTTTATCACGACGTACAACACTTCCAAACAAGCGCGCCCGCATGGGGGAGCCTACTTTGAATGAGGCTGCGGCTGCGCGGAATTATATCCAGGCTCATGACGCCGAAATTGCAGCGCAAGGCGCTTTTGCTGAAATAGCAGAAACCGCGGGTACAGTCACACAAGAGCAAGGTCCTGTTGGGGATTACTTCAAATTGCGACAAAATCTGGTGTCGCGCGAGAAGGCTTTGGACTTTGACCATGCCTGTCGCATACACAGCACCCCGGAGGAACGGCGAGCAGATGCCATTATTCAGAGGCTGAGAAGCGAGGATGAGGCCAACATATACGCCAAAGCCGCGCCGCGAACGGGCTACAGTGGCCAGCAGCACCCTCGGTTCTCAGGAGATCACTTTCTCTCAAACAAACATCTGATTGATCAAACGGCTTTGTTCAGAGTAGCACGGCGCATGCCCAAGGGCAGTCATTTACACATCCATTTTAACGCTTGCTTATCTCCTCATGTTCTGCTCAATCTTGCAAAGGAGATGGATCGAATGTTTATCACGAGCGATGTACCCCTTGTTCCAGACGACGACTACAGAAGTTTTGACCGATGCGAGATCCAGTTCTCACTATTGAGCCCGGAAAAGGAGACACCGGGCGACTTGTTTTGCCCTACGTATCAGCCTCGGCAAACGATGAGATTCAGAGAGTTCCTCGGCAAATTCCCCGGATACTATACTAAGGATTCTGTGACTGTCGACGAGTGGCTGCTAGAGAAGCTCATGTTTCATGAGGAGGAGGCGCATAACCATCTACAAACCGCATCAGGGTAAGCTACTCACCCGCATTGACTAGTCTGTGAAACGACACTGATGTGACGTAGGGCTTGGGAGAAGTTCAATGGACGGACACGAATGATGAAGGGCCTCTTTAACTACGCGACAGCATACCAAAGATATACACGACTTTGTCTAGAGGATTTCATGAAGGACAACATCACTTACGCTGAGATCCGACCCAACTTTATGACCAGTAACCAGCTCTGGAGTGACGATGGTACCAAGCTTATTGACAACAAGGGCATCATGGAGTTGATCATAAAGGAGGTCAAGGACTTCCAAGCCGATATGAGGAAGCAGGGTAGATTCTTTGGTGGTCTCAAAGTCATCTATTGCACGCCCCGGTCCTTCGCACCTGAGCAAATTGAGGCTGCTCTCACGGAGTGCCTCCAGTTCAAAAAGGTGTGGCCAGAGTGGATTGCCGGTAAGAGACACGCATTATCCTATCTGACAAAGCGTCTGAGTTACTAACTGCTTTATAGGTTTCGATCTTGTCGGCGAAGAGTCCAAGGGGCGTCCCATCAAGGATTTCATCCCAGAGCTCCTGAAGTTCCAAGAGAATTGCACAACTGAAGGCGTCGACATTCCATTCCTTTTCCACTGCGGCGAGACACTGGACATGGGGACCGATACAGATGGCAACTTGATCGATGCGCTTCTTTTGAAGTCGAAGAGAATAGGTCACGGCTTTGCGCTAACCAAACATCCATATGTGATGCAGCACATGAAGGAGCGCGGCGTTTGCCTCGAGCTCTGTCCCATCTCTAATGAGATCTTGGGACTTACCCCTCGTGTCAGCGGGCATACTATGTACCAGCTTCTTGCCAACAACGTGCACTGCACAGTCAGTTCGGACAACGGGACATTATTCAGGTAAGATACCTCCAAGAAGATGCTAGAAATACGTTGTTAATCGGAATGCCTAGATCTTCTCTATCCCACGACTTTTACCAGGTTATAGTTGGCAAAGCTGATATGGGACTCTTTGGATGGAAGCAGCTGGTTCTGTGGAGTCTTGAGCACGCATGTCTCTCGGAGTCTGAATACTCTCGCGTGTTCAGCCATTGGGAGCAGGAATGGAAGGAGTTTGTCAATTGGGTGATTGAAACCTATAACAATGAGCCCAAGGTTGCTTGAAACCACGTTGATGAGGGCGAGGCACACCAAGGCGGTTTATTGCACGACTTGAGATGATTGGTGATTTTATTAGCGAACAAGGAGTTTGGCGAATGGTTGGTAGACGATAGTCGCCCTGGCCGGTTTCTTGCGGCGGCATTTGCATCAGAGCGAAGAGGACGGGACTTGGCAGAAGAAGAGCCTGGCTTGTGGATTGACCAATGGTTGGAGGTACCGGCGATTTAACTGGAATCGCTGGTAGAGATAGATCTATACCCTAGAAGTTTTTCTTGACTAACGAATGTACATGGCGCTTTTGCGCAAAGCAACTATCTTGATCACCCATGAATTGTTAGTGCGAGTAAGTCATTCTTGTACAACCAATTGGTTACACCCTAAGGCACTCACCCTAGTCGATGAAAAAAATTAGAAGCCCAATTGCGCGCCGCCCTGTTGGATGATTGATCATGATAGTTGATCGATCAGGTGTGGAAAAACGCAAAAAGAAAGGTCTCGGGGGGAGTCGAACCCTCGCTGGCGGAATCAGAATCCGCAGTCATAACCGTTAGACCACGAAACCAACTGTCTTTTCAACTTGTTGAAAGCTGCTCAACGTATTTGCGTATATGATAACTGCAAGTTTGTATTCTGAGTTCTTCTCCATCTCCATACATCACTTTTCAATCAACAATTGGAAGGTGATGCGGGATGCCGCAGCATTTTCTATTTGAAATCTCTTTGGAGCGGCTAACCAAGCACACTTCAATGAGTACCTGACGCAATGAGAATGTAAGAATTTTATTCTAACAAGACCGTAAGTAATTTCCGTCTTGTCTTTCATTCACAGGTGATTTAATGATCGTGGTTTAAGGTTCCTGGCATATGTAGGGTATCTTAAGCCGCTAAACAACAGTCGACAAGAGGCTTTGCCAAAGAGACAAAGAAGCCTTCTGTTCTAGAAGGTCTGCTAGCGCCAGATAAGGTATCCCTGGGCACAGGTAAATATTAATGATATGATAGGCTACCCCATGATTTACAGATTCGTCGCTCTGAGAGGCTCAGCTGAGATGACGGGGGAGGCTTTTAGTCGCGGGTGCAGCCGCCGTGGCGCAGCCGTTTAAGAGATTGGTCCACTCATTAACTGTTTCTGTAAAGAGGGCTGAAACTCCCGTTAAGTTACCTTTTAAATGAAAAGCCCCCAAGATTGTTTACCCAGAACTCTCCTCTTCTGTGATAGATACTAACCTGACTTCTGCAACTTATCTTGCTCTCTCAGATACCCATATACGTACTACTTGTTGGATACACACGCTATCAACTTCGTCTTGTCCTGATACGCCATCGTCATGGCTGACCCCAGTAGCCCAGACTGGAAATGGTTTCCTAACGTCAAAGACAACTGGTCACTCGATGTCGTGACGCTGTTGGCCGTTATTGGCGAGTCATCTATGGCCGAGCAGACTCAGACTATCACAGCATCTCTACTATGTCTCCTCCCGCGACTGATCCCGGCCCCCCAGGCTCTTCTCAAACCTAATCGCCCAGGCCGAATGCCTGAGACACTCGCCAAGATGACGGGTGTCTACAGTGGTACTACCCTCGACTCTGTAGGCTTCTTTGCGACTATTATCACGCCTCTAGATGCCCTCCGGCCCTTCAGCTTTCGCGTTCTTGAGATCACGCATACCGATCCATCTCAATTTGGAGATATTGAGATCAGCTCTCCTCCAGCCCAAGAAAGTTGGTCTACTCGAAGTATCAACTGGGTTAGATCTCGACGTTCAAGCTCGTATAAGCAAGGGAACTCATCGAATGGAACCGAGTTACAGGGGACTCGCATTCCTCGTGCCCCTACAATAGGAGATGATGGCCTTCCTCTACCCGCCTCAGCAAATCCACAGGCTAAAGCGCGTACAACGACTTTTCGTTTTCCAGACGACTCAACTGCGCAAGATGGATTCTCGCCTAAGCCACTCGCACGTCGGCCTACAGCCAAGCAAAAGGTCCAGGACATGCTTGCGAACCCAACTTTTGCTAACACCAAAAGACGTCCTGCAGTCCCAGCCAAGCTCTTCTCACCGATCCACATTCTGTCCGTCTTTTCTTGCCTTCTCAGTATAGCCATCATTGTGTGCGCCGTGGTATGGAAAGATGGTAATGCCATTTTGGCTGTCTCCCTTATATCCTTTGCCTCAACTGTTGTGGGCTATGCTTCCTTCTGGCATCCTATTCTCATGAATCGAAAACACACGAACGAGGTACCCAGAGGCGACGTCATGATTCGAACTCGTGAGGGCGCGTTTCTTCTCATCAAATGTACAGAAGAGGTCGCTCGCGAACTATACTCTGGCACTGAGGAGTGCCACTATCATGTCGGCGGCCGTACCTATCGGCTCCTTATGGCCCTTGGAACCACTTTGCTTATGCTGAGTGTCGTTCTATTTGGCAACTGTACATGGAACTCGCAGATCTTCATTGGCGGAAGTTATATTGTTCTCAATGGACTTTATTGGGGTTTGGGCATGATTCCTCGTGACCAGTTTTGGGACCTTTCTCGATATCATTGGCAAGATGTTACCCCCGAAGACGCCAAATATGCCGACCAGGTCACGGATCAAAATGACCAACGTGAAGGTTTCCCGAGTTTCACACGGACGCTGTGGTTTGCGATCCGCGAGACTCAACGCACAGGCTGGGTTGGTCGCAGCGGAGCCGCGCCTGGGACAGAACAGTGGAAGAAGTGGCTTCAGGAAGCAATGGATAATGCAGTCAAGGGCAACAGGGCTTGGTCATCGGTGGAAAGAAAGGATGTCATCATGAAGGAGAACCTCAGCGCCGATGAGATCCTTGACGAAGCAGCTCAACACGCGCCGGCTGTTGAGATCCCGACTGCTGCTGCTACGAGACGAAGCCATGACTGGGAAAAGGACGGTTCGACATTCTAAGAACAAGAGCTCATTTTGACATGACCTCTTGGCAGGAGGTGAACAGGGACTCAGGCATACAGGCGCAAACGTGCGTGCTCAACCAGCTTTTTACGACATATCACGACATAATGTACATATATCTTGGATAACGAAGGCACTATGGGAAAGACTAAGCAGTCATAGCAGAGCACATTGGTTAGTTTTCATGTAAACCACTGCTTCTTTCAGATAGATACCCAAATACTTTAACAATTTAAATAAGTTTAGGAACTGAGATCTATAGACCATAAACTTGTACGCAGAACAGCTGTGGCATGACTCTATGTCTCTGGCGGGTGACCATGTCACGTCCCAAACGCCGGCTATCTAGTAAGACAAAATGCTTCATCCCCTTCACTCCATTTTATACCTCCCATATAACAAGTAACCAAATACAAATGCCAGTTTAGTCATCAAAGTAGATGCCCTTCTTGTCGTTGATATCAATGGCACCACCACGGTAACTGCCCCTCTTCTTCTTGTTCTTCTCCTTGGTGAAGCCCTTGCCCTTGGTGACAATCAAGTCCTCGTGCGCCCGTTGGGAGTAAGAGATGGGCACATAGTCGTTTGAGGCAAACCTGTCATCGACCTTGATGTTCTTGGGAATACGACAGAAGGGCTCGTTCTGCTTCTTGCGTCCGTTGCCGTTGAGGACGGGGTCAGGAGGCAGAGGTGGGTAGGCTGAGTTTGCCTGAAACTCGGGCGAGGTCTTGTCTAATGTGACAGAAGAGTCGGACGAGTCCTTGGCTTCCTTCTCCTTCTTGATTTCCTTCTCGTCGTCCGAGTCCGAGTCCGAAGAGTCAGAATCAGAATCAGAAGATGAGCCGTCGGACTCAGGGAGAGGCACCTTGGCCGCAGCCTTGCCCTCAGCGTCGCTCTCAGAGTCGGAGTCGGAATCGGAGTCAGAATCAGAGCTAGAGTCAGAGCTGGAGTCGGAGCTGCTGCCAGAATCGGAGCCTGACTCAGCCTTCTCGTCGTCAGAGTCGCTGCTTGAATCGCTGTCGCTGGAGTCGGATGAGTCTGAGTCGGAGCTTGAGGAAGCAGCGCGCTTCTGCTTCTTAGCCCGCGGCTCGTCTTCGGAATCAGAATCGGAATCGGAGGAGCTTGAATCAGAGTCGGAGCCCGAAGATGAATCAGAGGAGCTGTCGTCGACGGGAGCTTTGCGCTTGAGGTTCTTGGTGGCCTCGGGCTTGGCGGCTTCGTCCTCGCTTTCGCTGTCAGAGCTGCTGTCGCTCTCAGAGGATGAGTCGGCATCCTTCATGTCAACATCCTCGCCCTTACTGTCGCTCGAGTCAGAGCTGGAAGAACTGCTTTCGGAGGTCTTGGACTCCTTCTTGGCAGCCTTCTTCTTGCTGGATTTGTTGCTGTCGTCGCCCTTGGTAGCCTCCCAAGTTTGGTAAACACTGACAAGGGAAGGGTTGCCTTGCTCGTCGGTAGCATCAGTCGCCTGCCATCCCTTCTTCTCTCGTTGCTTCTTGAAAGCGTCGGCGGCTCCCTTGAACGAGTGATCAGAGAGGAAGTTCTCGACGAGGTCCATGAGCTGGCCGGGAGGAGGCGCAGAGGTGGCATCGTTCTTGGCCGCGGTGGCCTTGGTGCTCTTCTTGCCCATGTTGTCGGAGGTAGATTGAATTGGATTCAAAGGGTTATTAGCAAACAACCACGAAGGAGGGCTGTGTTTTGAACCAGACATATGCTAATGCGACGAAGTAGGCCTATGCAATTGCAACAGCGAGAGGTTGTCGTCAACCGAAGGCTGGGACAAATATTTCTTCCAACTTGCGCTGATCAACACTGGCTAACAGAAAAATTTCTGTGGATAGGAAGACGTGTGGTGGGGCACGTGCTGTTATCAGCGACCTTATTCTTATCGCAGGTTCCACATTCCGACAGGGGACCGTTCCTTCCATGTTAGGTTACTCTTAGCGTGTTCTCTGAGCGGAAAAGTAATCCTGTTAGATACAGTAGCGTATCAGTCATAGAAGGCCCTCTGGGAATTGACTGAACTAACAGCTATACCTAAAACACCAGCTAGCTCAGGGCAGGATACATGGGAACTCCGGTACCACAGCGACAGGAAGCACGCCCCAGCTCCTGCATCATCAGCTCTCCTGCCGCTTTGAGTATTGCAAACAAAACAACCCCCAACTACTTTCGTATCGCGAGACCTCATCTTACACCGCCAGCGACGAACACCATTCTCGAATACTCACCAGATAAAACCCTGCGATCCTCGAAGTGTGATTCTCGGCTCGTGATTTCTATGGCACGACTTTGAAGACTCAACGTCCCATTTGGTTTAGGACAAGAAACACTACAACTTTCGAAAGATGTCGACGAACGCGACGAAGCGAAAGTTCAATACTCTGCTGCAGGGTATTGGCTCTTCGAAACCGAAAACCGGCGATGATGGATTGCTCAACGCGACTGGCTCCTCGCCCTCGAACCGTTCAACCACCTCTCCCGGCTCTACAACTCGCGTATCCGGCGCCGATGCCGAACTACTTCAGAAACGCCGACGCCTAGGCCTACCAGAGTCAACGGCTCCTATATTGGGAAGGCGGGGAAATCTGTCGGCTACCATCTCGTCTATTGTTTCCCGACGAACACAGAACCAAGACTCTTCCAAGGGCTTCAAAGACGTACCGGCGCGATATGCGCCTACTGATAGGGCAGACCTACTGAAAAGGCTTGGCACTTTCCAAGAAATAACAGACTGGACTCCAAAGCCGGACAAGGTGAATGAGGTGGAATGGGCGAAGCGTGGATGGGTGTGCCACGGCAAAGAAACAGTGCGGTGTCTACTATGCCATCGAGAACTTGTTGTCAAGCTTAACCGTAAGGTCGTCGATGGCAAAGAGGTCCCAGTTCTAGTCGCATCCGAAATTGGTACGTTTGCGCATTCGATATCGCTACAACGATAAACTAATATCCAACAGAAGAGGCTTTGGTTGATAAGTATGCCGATCTCATTGTGGCATCACATCAGGAGGATTGTCTCTGGCGCAAGCGAGGTTGTGACGGTAAGTCTGCCATCCCCGGCGAAAATCGTTACATATAGTTGACTGGTTCGTGTTAGATTCTCTCCTGCGACTGTCTTTAACCAACGCAAGTGCTACCCTCAAGGCCTTGCGCGAACGCTACGATGAGCTACTGGCGAGGAAGACATTCCTGCCCTATGAGTTCAACCTTCGACTTCCGGAAGAGTTTGACCTTGATAACACCCTTGCGCAACTCCCTGGCGATTTCTTTACTAAACCCGCACCCGCAAAGGGAGCTGACGCTCAACCGAATCGAGTCGCCCTAGCACTTGCTCTCATGGGGTGGCAAGGCCTCAACAACGTCAGAATTGGCGCAGTCCCGAACTCAGCTTCGTGTCATACATGCCTCAGGCGGTTGGGACTTTGGATGTTCAAGAGTAAGGAAGTTGCGGATAATGGCGAGGTTCTGGTGCCCGCCCCTATGGATTTCTTGGATCCACTCAGAGAACATCGCTTCTTCTGTCCCTGGTCGAACTCTGAGACCCAGCGGCAAGGACACTCTCAGAGCCGGTCTGGACAGGACTTGCCAGGCTGGAGGGTGCTGGTACAGACACTTGCAAACGAAGCTCATCTTCGGAGTGTATATGAGGGACGTTCACCTGCACAACCGCGCACTCAACGTTCAATGGCTGCGCCTTCCACGCCGCAGAGACCTGGAACAGCTGCGTCCATTGGCACACCCACTGCGACCCCGGGTTCAGCCGCCGGACTTGGCACAGACAACGCCGAAGAAGATGACAAAGAAAGGGACGTAAAGGACAAGGAGCGGTGGGCGAGACTGAAGAGAGTCAAGAGTTTGTTTGATTCTAAGGGGAGTAGAAAGTTGAGACATTCGATAAGCAAGTCCATCAGTCGGCCAGGAACAGCACACTCAACAAAGTCGACCGGTGGTCAGAAGGAATAATGGACAATCTCCCTGCGGCTGGTTTGGAATACGATTGATGATACCATAGTTGTGATATTAGTACAGTGGTGAGGCGGAGGCTGAGCCTCCATCTATTAGAGGTTGTGTTAATACAGATCTGAGACCGAGGCAGGCCCTCGAGTAGACTTTGATTCTTTTTAGCTGACCGTGTCGTGAGATAATGTGTGCCTGCTAATTGTTATACATTTAATTGAGCCTGATACTGGTTGCTCGGGCGGTGAGTGACTCCATTGCCTATGCCGGTCGGGACTTCCAAACGATATCATCAAACGAGACAATGGGTCCAGAGTATGCTTTTGTCTCGGGCTGCTTTTCGATTTTCTGTTGCAAAGAGAATCCGGCCATTTCTAGTATCGCAAGTCGTACACCTCCAATCCCACCTCCGTTACCGAGACGGCGGGATACGAAGGCGATTTTGGAAGCCGTGGCGTAAACGTCCAGCATACGGCCAGACCCTTCTCTCCAACTCGCAGCGGCTTGACCTTGCAGATCGCGTATAATGCCTTGGATCTGGGTGTGTAGATTGTGGCAAGCATCCTTCCATACGTCACCAGGCTTATCCGCTTTGGTGATGACGACTAATGTTCGAGTGTTTGATCGAGCAAGAGTTCTGAGCATCCATCTATCCGTATCCTGTAGCTTCTTGTCGGCTGGTATCAGAACGATTGCGCCTCGAAGCATCTTCCTAACATTGAGGTACTTGAGAATGGTTTTTCCCCAATCCTCTTGACTTTTGAAGCCATAACCTGGCGTGTCCATGAGTACGAGACTATGCTTTAGTGGTGCGTCGCCCTTGCGGATAAGCTCCTTGGCGATCTTTGGACGTGGCCCAACACCATAGGCATTCATCGTGGTAGTCTTGCCAGGCTTATGGCTAACCTTGGCAACCTCCATGCCACCGATGAGGGCGTTAAGAAATGATGACTTTCCAGCGTTGGAGGCACCCAGTACCACAATTTCTGGGATATGGTCGTTCTGGGCGTGGTGATAGAAGGATTCGGCAGAGTATAGAATCTGGCAGCCTTGCTCAAAGAACTTTTCGGCTGCTGCTAAAGGAGGCCTGTCTTCGTTGGATACATCCACTGGTAGAGTTGATCCCTGCTTAAAGCAGATGGACTCGCTTTGGGATAGTATCTGCTGGTAAGGTTTCATGCCTTTTGGCAGAGCTCCCTTCGACTTTTTGGGCTTGGCTTTTGGTGTTTTCGAGGCATTGTTGTCGAGCGAGAGGCTTGACACAATAGCATCCTCAGGCGACCTATGTGTTTCAACATCCTGAGGTTTTGGCTCCAAGCTCACAGGCGGGGTATTTGCGCTTGGTGAAGTTGTTGGATTGCTGGCTGTCTGTGTTTGAACAGAATCGCGCAATGAAGACCGACGGAATGGCCGTTGGCGAACGCTAAGCCCCACTGATGCTGAGAACAGAGCCTTTTGTTGAGAAGAAAGCGGAAGAGAGGAGAGAGTAGGGGATTTAGACACCCGAAATAGTCGTGGCAGAATCATGTCGACGCTTGTTGACAATACTGTTATGTGGTTTGGAGGCGAACTAGTTCATAAGTGAAATTTTTGGAACAGAAACTTCCTTCATCTGCCGGAGTGAGAATGAAATGGACACCAAGAATGAATAATCCAACAGTAGGAGAAAAGAACGTCGAAAGAAGCTGTAATGATTGAGATTACAATGCGAAGTAATGCAATATCGAAGAGAAAGTATGAGGCATCACGATCCAAGAATGCAAAAGAGTAGGTCACGTGTTGGTTGCGAGGTCCACCAGATATGGCTGTGAGAATGACCACAACGATGAAGATTGCAGATTCATAAAGAGTAGCCGAAATTCCGAATGCGACAAAGAAGCACAACCCATTTTGCGCTCGGGTTTTGTGAATTTTTCTGTTTGTACCAATAATCAGGCTTCCGATCATCTATCATTGTATCGCGAAAATGGCCACTACAAACCTCACAGAGATCGACGCCCATGAGCAGCCATCTGACCAAATGCGAGCTGAATGGAAGAGTTATATGCGTCAAGATCACAAAAGTCTACTCAACGACCCTCGCATCGATGACCCTCGCGCTCCGCTAGAAGAATCCGGTTTCCGGCTTGTCACGAGCCTTTCGAAAGAGCAGGTTGCAAAAAGTCTCGCTCATCTGGACCCCGACTTTGCCTCTGAGGCTGAGAATGATGTTCCTGTTATACATCATCCGTTGATACCAGGTAAGATGGGTATAACTCATCTTGGCATGCAGCTCTATGGCTCACAAAGTCAATAGGTCTATTAATTATACCCTCGCTATTGTCCCCATCCGTTCAGAGATCTTTGCTGGATCGTCTGATCCATCGAGATCTCAGTGTAAAGAACCATCAAACCAATCTACACCTCCACTACAATCTGCCATACCCAGAAGGCAAGGACGATGACGAAAGATCATTCTTCTCTATCGGCCCAGATACACCGGCCTCATTTCTTCCAAAAGACCCCAACGTCCATAAGCCGCTGTCAATCAAGCAGGTTATGCAACGAAAACTGCATTGGGTAACACTTGGTGGCCAATATGACTGGACAAACCGCGTATATCCCGAGGAGCTACCTCCTCAATTTCCAGACGACGTCTCTCGCTTTCTAAAAGGTCTCTTCCCTGAAACTGTTGCCCAAGCAGCCATTCTCAACTTCTACACACCAGGAGATACCATGATGATGCACCGGGATGTCAGCGAAGAGACAGATAAAGGTCTCATCAGTCTGAGTCTTGGATGCGATGGCCTTTTCATGATCGCCCCCAATGACCTTAGTCCAGAGTCGCAGAAAGATGGCTCAGGCGAGAAGCAATACTTGTTGTTGAGACTTAGGTCCGGCGATGCCATCTACATGACACAAGAATCGAGATATGCTTGGCATGGGGTGCCAAAGGTACTCAAGGATACGTGCCCAAGTTATCTTGAGGATTGGCCGGCTCGTGACGATGAGAAGTTTGCAGAATGGCGAGGATGGATGAAAACCAAGAGGATCAACCTGAATGTTCGGCAAATGCGAGACTGAGATAAGAACATAAGAATACATCATCATCTCAAGCCCATGTCCACAGTCTGCCTACTATGCATCAGGTTACCCAAAGGCCAGGAACTGGGAAGAACAAGGGTGTACGCATCAAACATATATGCACAAGCATGCTATGATCATCAAATTTAAACAATCCACCAACATACTCATCAAGACGTATTGTATTTATAATGTTCGCTCTTATCATCAACCGTTTGCTCCATGCTTGCTATATTACAAATTAGTCTGGGGTTCTGGCTGCCTGCCCGGACGAATAGATCGCTGCTCATCCGAAACTTGACAGTCCTGACTTTCAAGTTGTAACAGTCCCGTAATAAAACGCCTCATCAAGCGAAACCAAATCCCTGCGCGTTTTCCAGTGCCATTCCAAGTCGTTCCCTTAACACCTCTTTATCTCTATACTCGGGTAGAAGGAGTGTGCCGTAGCATGTGTACGCTGTTGGTAAATGCCCACCGGTGCCGTCCTCTTCGCCGTTCTTCTGTATGACGAACTGCAGATTCTTCATCCCCCCTACTGGCACGCGATCGGAAGATGTCACAAATTCCAGTAACCTCTGCTTCATTCTTTCATCGTACCTTTTGACGATGGACCAGAAATCCTTGATCGTGCGATGTGAAGTATCCCAACCTACGTAGCGGGCGTATCGTTTAAGTTCCGAAATATCAATTTCTTGTACACCTTCGACAAGTGACTGCAAAGTGGACGGACTCAAGAGAGAAAGCGACTTCTTGTCCAGACAAGAACTGAAACCACGCTCAAAAGCAAGGTATTGCCGCCGAATGGAGACATCCGTGAGGTAGCGGATGTAATCGATGATATAGTCATCCCGGTTATCGTTAGTAACAAGGGGCGCATCGTCTGGGTTATCCATATGTGGTGGCGCAACATCCTTCAAGTCTGAGGCCGCCTTTGGCCAAGCCCCGTCATGATCCATTCTCATTTCTCTGGTAACAATGGTACCCAGCGTGGAGACTGAGAATTCGTATGTGCGGGCAAATATATCCTCAACCAGGCCATCCTTTTCATCCCATTCCAGTAAAGTTGTTAACCCGCTTGCCAGATCTGGCCACCCATCGGCGATGTGGTGAAGTTCTTCAACAGGCTTGCCTAGTAATTTTCGATAGAGAGCTTTGGGAAAGGTGATTGGCAGGGTTAGCCCATTATACAAAGCGAGCGACATCAAGAGCCCAACAAGTTCATATTTCCAGTCTTCGGTTAACGATCCTGGGGCGAACCAGGCCATGCGCGTCCTTTCGTCGACGGTGAAGGCCCCATACCCGGGATCTAGACATTCAGCGATGGCTAACCGGAAGAATTCTTGCTGGACACCCCCAGAATCGAAACCCTCCTCGCCGCTGTTCTCGCCCAAATGCACCTTCAGCGGACGGAGAAGTTCCCGTTTTTCCCGTCTCCAGAGCTGATCGAAGGCATCTCGGGCAACGTTTTGTCGGCCGATTTCGAGAACCAGATATTTGGAAGAAGCTGTTCTTAAGAGATCCTGCAACACCATTTTGTGATGTGGGTTGGTGATGAGACTTCCAGGATCCACGATGGCGCTCATCCGAGTTTTTAATGAGCTTGACTCTTCAAACATGCGACTCATCCGAGAGAAATTGATAGACCGGAAAAAAGAAACCAAAGTATCGGGGCTAAAAATGTATGGGTAGTCGAGTATATGCCGTCTCCAGTGTGTCGAATTGAAGGTCAACCATTCCACAGGCATTTCAATCAAATCCAGTCGGTCTGAAAGATAGTCAATTCGAAATTGAATATCCCCTAGGAGCAAAAGGTTTCTATTGGTATCTTGGGAGTGTTAGCAGGGTCAGGCTCCTTAAACTGGTTCATAGGATTTGCACATACGCAAAGTTTCGATAAACGATAATGCTCCGCCGAAAGGTCCATCCATGGCAAAATCAGCTCGACCGTCCCATTCATTGAGTATTATTGTCCGCGCCCAGTCTAGAAGAACAGTCGGAACACGAGTTTCGTGCAGGAGACGGTCAGATTGCGGAAACTCGAGCATCGACGCCGAGCCTGTACTCAAAAAGTCAAGTTGCTCAACTAATGGCTGCAGAATATCGGACTCAGTGTTTGCGGACTCAATCGAGCTATTGGCAACATGTGTCTTGTCAGCAAAATAGCGCCTGGCTGTGATCGCACAGAACAGCCTACGCGCTAACCTGATGGCCAAGTCATTTGAGAAAGCATCATCGTAGTCCAGACAACGAGAAGAGGGTTGCCGAGCTATAGCGCTACCCCCAGCGAGAGTTAGGCCGTTGGAACGAATGCGTGACATTTCATATAATGTCCGCGAATCTGGGACAATTGGGGCTGCAGCAACGAGAGCATGCATGCATATGGACATCAAATAACCAGCATCAATATTCGAGAGCTGGTTGATGCGCTTCTGGGGTCTATTTCCACTTCCCTTGGCATTGCTGTTTGTGTTCAGGTCTTGAGGGGGGACAAACAGACGTCCAGCAGCCAGCCAGAGACTGTGAAAGACCAAATTCGACGCAACACGACTCAGTCGGTGGAAACAGTACCACAACGTCTGGGAGTCATAAAGTTTCTGGTCGTGGCTAAAAGATTCTACCAGAGTTTGCGGATCCATGAGCACATTAAAGAGTGTCTGCTCGTTGAAACGCTTCCACTGCGTTCTAGAAGTAGGTGTGGGTGGCATCGATCGACGAGTCAGAACTTTCCGCCCACCGACAGGCCTAGGATATGAGTGATTTGTTTCACAGACCGCAGCAAAAGGGGTTTCAGAGGTGCCGTCTTCCTCATAAACGTTGCAGATGAAGTCGACAAGATCGACATCGAGCTGTGAGAGAGCTTGTGGCAAAGCACTGCTCAAGCTGTAGCAAGGGTCAGCCAGAGGTCCCTCGCCAGAACTGACTGTTTCTTGAGGGCGACTGTCATCCTTGTAATGGTGATTCCTTATATCGGGTTTTATTTTGGGTTCGTCAAAAGCCCCGTCCGGGGAAGTAGGGGATAAGGTTGCTGGTAATAACGGTGGTGCCGAAGGTTTCGATACGTTTTCGAAGAAGCCTGGTTTCAACGGCACTTCTGGGATTCCGCGACCAGAGGTATTCCTGCTGCTCTTGGGTCGTGATGACTTGTCGCGCAAAAGACCATTTACCTGAGAAACTTTGGTGGACTTGCTTTCATCCTTTCCCCCAACAAGATGATTTGTGTCGGTCGAACGCTTCCGGGGATTTGGGGTGGCATTATTCCGCTGTCTGGATACTGAGTCATGACTGGTTCTCATAGATTTTGTAGTAGTTGAGGGTTCGTTCACGTCGATTTCGGATGTCCTGTCTGCCGGCTCTGTTGGGTCGGCCACATTCGATCTAGAGACTGACGCATTGTGGCTCTCTGAGCCTGGAGCTTTTCTCACTATGCTGGAAGCTTCTTGCGGAGTATCCAAGTCCATCACGGACGCCCTCAGGCGTGTCACTTCAAGATCGCTGATTTTCTCTGACATCGCCGACACTCCTTTTGGTGTTAGCCACTCCAGCATTTTAAATGTTACAGTTCCAAAAAGATTCGCAGCAAATGATCGGTGATCTTTACTTATGGGCCCTTCGATCACATGGAAATGGGAACTTGCATCACGATCATTCAACTCTGGTATAAGCTTTGCCGAATGATTACCGTCGGTCTGAGCAGGACTTATCGGATTGCTCGTAGGGGCAGGAGTCGCATCTTGTGACGAAGAGGAGGGGCTCCGTGGCCTGGATGGCCTATCCTTACGCAAAGCAGGAGATGTACTAAAGCCGGCTCTCTTATGATCGGGATGCGATGGTGAGGATGATCGCGTGGAGAATATCAAGTTACCAAAAGCCGCTGGCGGCTCCTGGGATTTGCGAAGGAACGGGCAAAGTCCATTCTCTGGATCGTCCTGGCTTGCCAAATATATTGCTAATGTTCTGGCACTCGTCGTGTTATATCTTCGAATGGGCGCCTTGCCTGCTAAGCGGCGGCGGCAAGTAAAACATGTCGGTGTTGCACAGTTGACATTCTCGCAGCCAGATCGCAACTGGACAATGTACCTGTTGAGATCGATTAACACTTGGCAGACGTTAAAATAGACCTCGTGTTGTGAGACAAACCTCTCAACCAGGAGCTGGAACCCATGGCGGCGACTAGCTCGATGAATTGCATAAACGCGTTTTGGATTCTCGATGTTCTGGATAGAGGCTTTGAGTTCGGGAGGAGCGTCGGAGGGTAAGCGAGCGAAAGGCGCCTCTTGCCATAAGCCGGCAAGGAGATCTATGTCTGCTGCCGATTCGGTGGAAGAGTCGCGGGGACGAGGAACATCGGGCGTCATGACATGGGAGGATCTTATCGCGCCGCGATGAGCTGGCAGTAGGTATTGGTAAGGGAATGGCAAGGGGTTCGGTTCGGAGTATTATTGCATCGGTCAACGAATGCTGTGGCCGATGGGATGCTCGAGCAGAAGGTGAAGACCGGACAGCCAGAGTCGGATTACCCACGGTAAGTTGATCACTTCCAGTGATAGCGCAGTGTAGAATCTGAGGTGAATATTGATGACTGGGAGTCGATGCTCAAGGGAGCTGTTGGTCAGCCTCGCGAAGCAGGCGGTGATGCGCTACTAGGTACCTGTGGTACCTCCAGTGTCTAGGTACTCCCTGTGCACGCCTAGCAAGCGCATGCACAGGTAAGCAGCAGGTTGGCACGTCGCCACTTGCCATTTCCAGATTTCAGTGGGCCGACTCTAACGTCCGCGTATTGGTCATGACTCAGCCGCTAACGAAGGGGGCCTGGAACCCTCCGTGGCGGGGTTCGGGGCAAAAAAAGTCAGTCATATCGCTGATAACCTTTTCTGTGTGACGTTATCAACAAAGCCCCGCCAAATCCCACCAACTCGACTTCGAATTTACTTCCCACTTACAACTCCCTGACAAGGCAAATTCTAGACATAGATTTGCAACTCGAATAAACAAGAGGAGTATTTCTTCTTGTTGGGCTCCTTGATTTTCAACTGTCACGACCGCAGTCTTTCCGTCACCATGGCGAGCGTGCAGGCCTCTGGTTCGGCGGCTACATCGGCCTCGCACCCGTACACTTGCAACACTTGCCAAGTTGCGTATCGCAATATTGATCTGCAAAAGGGTCATATGAAGAGTGACTGGCAGTAAGTTTCTGTTGCTGCTGTTTGTCAAACCATGTTTCTTGCTGATCATGCAATAGCCGATACAACCTCAAGCGCCGAGTTGCCTCGCTACCCCCCATTTCTGCTGATGTCTTCACCGAGAAGGTCTTGCAAGCTAGAGCTGTGTCGAGTGCGGAGGCGGATAAGGCATATTTCGAACGTGTGTGCGATATTTGTGAGAAAACATACTACAGCGAGAACGCCTTTCAGAACCATCTTTCGAGCCAAAAGCACAAGGCAAAGGAAGCCAACAGCACTCAAACTGTTCCTGGCCGAGCCGACGATGAGACCACCTCTGTCGTGAGCTCTACATTCTCCCTTGGTGATCCCCTCGCACCCAGTCGAGGAGAGGTGGACTCTGACGCCGAGGTCGAGTTCAGTCATGTTGTTGAAGGTCTTCAGAAGGCTCGCATCGCCGAGCAAAGACCATCCCCCGTCAAGCGGCCTTCTCATCCTCAGCCCTCAGCCCAAGATGCTGCACACAATGACGCAGATGCAGCACGTGCCTCCGACTCAACTACACCCGTTCCCGCTGTGCAAGAACCCAAGTGGACGCTGGAGTCTTGCCTGTTCTGCAACTACGCTTCCCCAACTGTTCCTTTGAATACGCACCACATGGAAAGGTTCCATGGCATGTTCATTCCGGAGAAAAAGTATCTCGTCGACATTGACGGCCTGCTTAAACAGCTGCAAGACAAGATCCAACAACACCATCAATGTCTTTATTGCGACAAGATCAAATCGACAGTGTTCGGCATTCAAACACACATGCGCGATACAGGCCATTGCAAGATACCATATGACACTGAGAGGGAGCAGCTTGAGATCGGTGATTTCTATGATTTCAGAAGCACTTATTCTGACGGTGGGGATATGAGCGACGATGGTTCAGTGGTTGATGAGAAGAGTGGAGGGGCCAAGCTTGGAGCACGACGGGCTTCCAAATTTAGTGGAGAGGACGGAGCGAACGTCGAAGACGGAGCTGCAGATGGCTGGGAGACGGATAGTTCAGAATCCTCGCTGGACTCTGCTGATCTGACTGCTGTGCCCGCTGAAGGCCATATTCATCAGTTTGAGCGACTCGACAAGCACCCCCATCACTCACGACAGGACCCAAGGCAGAGGCATCAAGCCGATGGGTGGCATTCGCATGCTCACAAACCCACACGTGCTGTCTTTTACGATGACTACGAACTCCATCTCCCCACAGGCAAATCAGTTGGTCACCGTTCTTTGAACAAGTATTTCCGACAGAACTTACACAGCCATCCCTCTGCCGAGGAACGGGCGGAACAATTGGCTATCGAAGGTGCGCAGCAAGAAGAAGAAGGCTCGGCTTCAGATGGCCAGTTGGCTCAAACAGATTCTCGATCGCGGGAAATGGTACCGCGTGGAATGGCGGGTATGGTAGGTGTGCCAGAACAGCGCAAAAGGGATGCTCGCAGAGCAGAGGAACGAGGAAGAACCTTGCAACAAGTTCACACTAAGCAAAAGGATTGGGCATATGGCAAGAGGCTTAACAATCACAAGAACTACTATTACCGTGAGCAGGGTGGTGGTTAGGCAGATAGTAAGAAGTACTCTAAGACTATCTTTAGCTTAAGTTAGTTATCTTAGTAAAATATTTAAAAAGAGTTTTTATAT
>JABEXW010000067.1:0-66958 GCA_013266185.1 Fusarium sarcochroum | reverse complement strand
TGGTGATGGTGATGGTGATGATAGAGAGAGGGATCAAGAAAAGAGAGCAGAGGGTGTGCGGGAAGAAAGGCACATTTTGTAGCACAACGAATCGTACAAACTTGGACCAAAGAGTTCCTTGGTTTCTCTCCCAAAACCACGATTGAGGTGGTTGGGTACTTGGAAATGGATGGCGCAGGACCACGAGGAGGTGGGATGACCCTTGTAAGCACACCCCTGCTGCTTCAAGATGTTAGTGGTTGGGCCGCCGTTAGTGAGCAAGGGACTTTGCTTCCTTTCCCTTGAGAGTAAGGTGAGGTTGAATTAGTTTTTCCCAAGGCTGTCGGGTTCACTTCATTTTGGTAGGTTGGGTTTCACTTCATTCAAGTTCAGCATCTAATGCCCGAATATGGAGATGAATATGGATATGAACGTTATGCGTTGTTATCAGCCTTAATATCGACAGGGATCCCTTCATGTCTTGTTTCTGCGGTCGGCAGTCATCCTTCCCCCCAAACTTGCGTCTCGTCACCGTCATGTCCTCTTCCTGGCCGGTGATGCCGAAATAGGAGCATGACGTCGAATTACACTAGACATGCAAGCACTCTACACGTCCCGGTTATCAGTTGCACTTTTCAAGTGCATTAATTTGCAAAACAGGACTTAATTTTCGCGAATTAGCCAAGACAATACACGGCAAGGGGAAGACATTGTTCCAGACCCTTTTCGCCCTGCGACGTCATTAGAAATCGAGAGGCTGGTAAGCTCGCACGCCCCAAAAAGGAAAGAATTTCAGAAAACAAGCTGGCTGGGCAACCAGGAACACGAGAAAGAGAATATTATTCCACCAAAAAGAGAGATAACCAGCCAACTAATTAACTGTCACCCTTGAACAACCCTTGTTTGACAGTCCGTGGCGTTGTTCCTTTCTTCCTTTTTTGTCGCACGTACAGTGGCTGGTGAACAGACACGAGGCTATCTCCATCGCACGGTCGTTTTATTCAGGAACAAAATCTCAACATGCATGAGGCGTGATGCATGGCGCGCAGGGCCGTCCCGCCCGTTTCAGACGTGACAGGATTAATCGCGTACGTACGCGGGAGGCAGGTAATATCCTTTTATTTCAGGATATCCGCTTTAATGCTTCTTGAGCACATCAATGGGACCTTAGTCGGTGGCTGGGGAACATGATCAACAGGTACGATCTCTCCTCGCAGAATTAGTTTCGTTACTATAGTTTGTCTAGTGGGGTATTATTACTTGCAGCGATCATATTACATCCCCGGGCCTAAGTACACAGGTAATCGTTCGTTATAGGACTCTCGTTCTGCCTCTCTCTCCGGATCCTCTCCTTGACTCTTCCGCTGAAGCCCGCGCCGAGAGGCCCGCTTAATGCCGGACTCATGTCTCCCGTCGCTCGGGTCGTGTCCAACTGAAGAGGCAGGTCATTTATCAGATTCATGTCAACATCGTCAACGTATTCGTCCTGCTCAGCCTTCCCTCCCGCCTCTGCGATCCAACAGTATGACCTTTCGTGCGCTCTCTCTCCAATGCCTTCAGACATGTCGCGCTTCCACGGAGGTACCCTTACTCCCTCCAGTCTTGGATTCAAATGATAGTCGACCTTGTCGCCGTGCTGCACTCTTTCATCGTCCACAGACACCGAGGCCAGTGTCTGCAGGATCCCATAGATGAGAACCCAGCGACTGCACCGCGCCGTAGCCGGATTCATGCCTCCGATATCATCAGCCTCTTCGAAGCGAATAAACTCATCGACTAGCTCATTGGGAAATTCCTCGCTCTCCTGCGTATCGACATCGGTGCTCTTCGTGTAAGCAAGTCGAATCCTTTCATGCAACGCGCCCATGCGATCGCTTTCCGTCCTCGCATTGCCCTCTCGAATCAAGCCACCAGCAGCCGATGATCGCAGTGTCGATTCTGGTAGTGAAGGATACGGGTGCGGAATGTGTGGGAAGTGCTGCTTGTTGTCAAACTCAATGAACATGTCCATCAAGGGTACCTCGTTCATGTCCGCTCCAAAAACCCCGATTCCGGTCATCGATACCATTGTCAACTTGCGCCCAGATTGTGCCTTCGTGGTACCCCAAACAATGTCTCGGTCGACAATGTGATCATACAACGCACCAAAGTCTCTTTGCAGTTTCATCACCAGTGAGCGACTCAGCCAGGCATCGGGCCTAGTGCTGTTGGCCAATCGACTGGACCGACCATCTGGTTGTGCTGGCATTGAGGGAGGCCAAGATCCATAGTTACGTTCTAGATGCTGCACGAACATCCTTCTTAATCTCTCCGCCGCTGTCCCCTTCGGACTATTTTCTTGGGCGAACATCCACATATCTCGATACTCGAAGCTGGCCAGTCGTTCCTCGGCAGCCTGAAGACGACCCTGCATCTCCATACTCGCCCTCTCAAGTAAATTCCTTGTGTTGGGAGTTATACGGTTGAAGTCTTTGTACTTCTGCACCCGATCATACATGCCCACACAATGCGTGAAGCATTCTCTCCATCCATCCTCCCATCGCACGTCTGGCTCCTCCGCCCAGGCAAGAAGTGACACTGCCGTATAAGGGCTATTGCGCACATCGTCGAGACCACGCTTTCGAATGTAGCGCACTATTTGTTTTACATTGTCGTTGTTCGGGGGCATGCAGCTGTCAAGCCGAATGTGCAGATCCGAAAGGGCCTCGTGTAGGGAAAATCCCACGATTGAAGCGTTGAGCAGCACTGCAAAGAAATTTCGTGTTGTTATCTGGTGACGGAGCTGATCGAAGCTCTTGGTATTCTGCGGAGGCGGGAAATGCATCTCGTACAATATCTGTCCTTCCATGTCTCCCATACTGGTGCGTTGGGATGCGGGTGGTGTAAGTGGTGCACTAAGAAACTCTTGGCCGCGCTTCATGCCGTATAATTCACCTGTCGGTGAAGGCGGAGAGTGCAAGTATTCTTCCAACGAGCCCTCGTGCAGAAGCGAAAGCAGGTGTCGGCTCTTGGTTGCCTCAATAAGTTGAGAGGATAGGCGCATTGTTGGTAAGTTCTGGCCTTTGCGCCCAAGGTAAATCAGAACATCTCCGCTGGGATCCCATAACTCTGGGTCCTTACGAAGCTTATTCCACTTGGCAACGGGCCGTCCTCCGCCACTCCAACGCTTCATCGGCGGCGCTGCTACAGGAGGCGTCTGCGGGATCGGGGGCAATTTGGCGGTTGGAGGTGGACCCGCCGGCAGTATGCTCCATGATAGGTGTGAGCTTGGTGGCGAGGGAACAAGATATTGAGAAGGCGTATAAGAAGCTGTCGACACCAGTGTTGTTTCTGTTTGCGCGAGAGACTGGGCATCCCAACCACGACTCTCGTGAGGATTGGGGATGATGTTGGGTTGGATAGTCTCGGCGCTTGGTCGACTTTCTGTGCTGTCTTGATCGATCACATCGTCCTCCTTTTCCTTTTTGCGAAAGGTAAACGTCTTTGCTATACCTTTCCGCACTTCATCGCTTCGCTTATCGATTATCGATCGCAGCCCACTCTTCTCAATCGTGCTGGATTCTTCTGGCAGCGTAGCTCTTCTCGATCTGTTATAAACCCAGTCTTCCGTTGGTGAAGTAAATTGAGTGCTGTCCATATACAAATCCGTGTTCCAATCTTCCCTCGTCGTTGACTTCCCTCTTGTGGCCCAATCTCCCCTGCTTCCCGCTGGCGTGGCAGCATGCCGTGGTGTTTGAATGGGATATCGAGGCGTGGAGGTGGTTGCGCCAGTGGGCGGTATTGAAGTGTTAGTAAAAAGATCTTCGCGACTGGAAGATGACTGAGCACGACTGTGTTTCGCATTGTCTTTGCTTTTTGACTGCGTAGTCTTTCTGCGCGCAAATGCGCTTCGGGCGGACATGTTGTGCGATGTGAGGCCGATGGGGATGTAAGTGGTTGGCTAACCGCTGCTGAAGAAAGATCATAAAAAGGTGGACAGATGACGCTTTGGATTGTGTCTTGAACAAATTGACGCGGCATTCGAAATATGATTCTATCTTGACGGTAAGATAAATAAATATCCGGGTGGTGTGCAGAAGCACAAGAGGGTTGTCTCGTGGCGATGGCCTAGACATAAGTTCCCAGATGAGCGCAACAAGGAAATGTCCCGAGCATCAGGCACACTTGAAAGGAGATATTCTGACAGGGTGAATAATTGAGGATAACTTGTCCCGGAAAAGAGCCGTTTAGAGAGCTATAGCAACGTAAGACGCCGTCGCAGAGCCCAGATCACTCCCAACGCTTGCGAGGTACGGCCGCACGACTATGATACAACGCTGCGGACTGGGCGGTCCAGCGTCAGTTACGCCCGCAGTGCTGGGACTCCAACTAGGGCTGATATGCCAAACTTTCTTAGCGCAAAGGTAGTTGATGGTAGCTTGTCCCGCCTTGGTAACTGGCAGCCGAGGCCGGAATGGTCGGAGAATGAAGATATCCCAATATCTGGTTCTACCTTCAAGTCGGGCAAGATTCGAGGCGTTGCGGCTCTTCTTGAGACACGCTTGGGCTTGAGTCGAGTTGTAGGAGGCTTAGAGAGTGCACTGTGAGATCACAATGTCTGGTCGTTGGCGTTGCGATATGTAATCAAGCAATTATAAACCTATGGACCATAATGGCTAGACAAAACGCCATGAAACAGGAGGATACACGCGTGTCAGTGATCTATCATCTAAAAGACATCTCCGGCTTCCAAGATGCGCTGTTCCTTGCTGCTCATAATATCTTTCTTGGCTTTCGGCCTTTGGTAAGGAATGCGACTGATAAGCATCCATGGCATTTAATCCCAGCAACGACTATCAACTTCGGATATCACTGATAAGGACCACAGCAATGCGGATATGAGAACCATCGCAATGTCAGTCAGAGATAAACCCACGCCGTCGGCTCACTCATCCAGGTGTTGCTTAATCTGGTTAACTCGTTTAGGATAGTCACATCGTTCCACGCGGGAAAGTATGACTTTTATTGCTTTCTAACACATGTGGAAAGACGCATCTAGATAACACGCCGTCCTAGGGTATTGCTTATTGTACAGAATAAGTGGTTTGTAATGGGCGAGACAAATCGTCCAGGGTCTAGGTCACCCACATCTCCCCCGCGTTGATGAACACCCTTATCAGATGGCCGATGTGCTGCACTAAACCGAATGCATGCTTGAAGATATTAAATGATATAATCCTTGTAAGCAGACCATTAGTTGCGCAGATGAGGAAGCTCGGCCGATATGAGGACTACTCGGCTCCCAAAAAGACAATTACACCACAGTTGCCAAGCATAATGGCCGCTTGCGATAAATGGTTAGTCAAACTCGAGCCGCTATCCGTTGTGATAACGTACAGATAGATGTATTCCAGTGGTTGCGATGCGACCGGTGACTTACGGGTTGATGCGCAAAAAGAGACGAAGGTAGATTTAAAGGGACCCAAAACGACGGAAACGATAAACGGTCTAGAGCTGAATATTTCAATTTCTTGTTACCCTAAACCATGGTCTCGAACACCGAGCAACAATGCAACGGTAGTCATGTATTGGCGTCATGCTTATCACTTACACGTGGGAGTCAGACAACTTTGTGCGACGCCAAGACCACCTCTCACGGATTACTCACTCAGTTACCGGGACGCAGTATTGTTTCCAGTTTCTCTCCAATCACGCAACCAGTGCTTTACTTGTTGTGATGTCATGTCATGTACAAGACTGTTTTGCGAAGCATCAACATCATCTTCCTATAGGGTGGCTAGATGCAGCCAAGAAGAATGACGTGAAGCCAAGGAGATGCAGCTCTAAATGGTGACCATAGCCGGTAATAAAGGTAGAAATAAGCATTAAAACGTTCACGCATGTGAAGATCGATGTTACATTGGTAACGATCGGCTAATTGATTGGCCGTGACATGATATTGTGGTGTCAAAAGATCATAGATGTACCATTTCAATCCGACACGAAAAGGGGGGGAATGAATCAATGCCAGGTAAACGGCTGTCACAACAAACAGTGCATTCAACTCAGTAGTCTTAAAGATATACATATTTTATTAGAACCAAAGTGCAGTACTACACTATCGTGTTATACAAAAGTAGTCCTAGAACTGGGCACGTCTGACAAGTTCGTCAGATCCTGAAGGGTATCTCGCGGCCGTTTCGCATAACCAGGGGAAAAAGAAATCGCCAATAAAACAAAAAACCGTCGCCGTTTCCATTCGCGTCAACACATCATTACATCCTCAATCGTTTAAGCACCGAAGTGGTGGGCGCCGGCCTTGTCGGCGTGAGCGGAGTGACCGCGCGATCGCATGAAAGCCAAGGCCTCCATGATGGTCAAGCCGGTAAAGATGGCCCAGATAAAGTAACCAAAGGCGACGGCAGCCTGAGCACATTGGCAGAAAGTCCATCCATGGCACCTTGGGACACCAATATGGGCGGCAAGGGCGGTCGCACCAGCAAACCAGAAGAGAGTTGTAAGGGCGAGGATGGCGAGAGCTGCCATGCTGTGGTAAATGCGCGGGGCAAATAGAGGCGTGAGGGCGAGGTACAGGAGCATGACGATGGACCAGACGACACAGAAGAGCAAGAAGGCATACTGAGGAGGGGAGCCACCACCCCACCGGTCGGGGTTGGTTACATCGACAACTAAGGAATAATTGTTAGCTTGATGAATATGCTGTGCTCTGATAAGATATAGACTTACGATATGCTGTGAGGCCCAACTCAATGATGAGGAAGAGTGCCAAAACGGCGTGGACGATACTGATGATTCCCATCGCCATGATGATTTCGTTACTGGTTGGAGTGTAGGAACGTGGTTATTAGAGTAATGGTTTAGGCTCTACCGATGTGGTGAGAGATGTTTACTGATGGAGTCAGGTAAAGAAGAAAGGGTCTGAAGCAATAGTAAGAAGAGGGGCGCAAAGGCAGGGGAGGTAGCATTTAAATCACGGCAACGTCGGGAGATGATGGCAGTGAAAGAGCAAGAGAACAATGACGGGCAGTCTCAGTCATGTGGCTCATCAGGGAAAGAGGCAGAAAAAATCGAGGCCAGCCCTACCATCAACAGGAATTCTCTACGTCAGTGACAGGATAGCGTACTCGGCTGTCCCCCAAGGTAAAGCTCCGGCGCGAAGCTTTCCCCAAGAGAGACGAACCTAAGCCAATCAAGGACAAACAGCTTGGATGTGGATGTGTGAAGATCTGCGCTGACGACGACGTTGAGTGGCTGATGCTTGCTGCTTTCAATGCTTGGGTCGTGGGCGTGGCACAAATGACGTGGTGCTAAGGGATCCAAGCCCAACATCTGACGTTTTTTTTTGCAGGGTTTCGGTGGATGATGTCATTTAGTGGCTGAGAACATGGCTCAGTTAGAGGCTCAGCTACGATGAATGCGAACACGAGCTCTTAACATTCCTTAGCCGGGCAGGCCGTCTCTGGGCAAACAATTAAAAGCATCATTCATGGTTCAACGACGGCGACAAGAAATTCGTGACGCGACGACTCTCGTCCCATCGGTTCCAGCCGGAATTGTTGCTCCCCAATAGACGCCTGGGTTTTGCCCTTGGCTGATGCACAGCCTTGGCTCGGCAGCTGGAAGCCGAAACCCAATACAAGATCCTTTTGACGAACACATGGTCTGTTGATTACGCAAAGCACTCTTGGCCTGGCAATCGAGACGGGGGGGTCAGAGAAAGTGTTTCAGTCTTGGCTGACAACTGTTTCAAAGCGTTTGGCTGACGTGCGGTTTCCTGCATCTTCGAAAAGGATTGGCTCTCGAGACTGCGTCAGTTGTTCATTGCTTAACCAACCACACCCCAGCTGATGGTCTCAAAGGGTCTCGTACGGAACAATGGATTCCAACAACACGCATATCACATTGTTGCATTAACCGTCACCGGGTCACTGAAACCACTAAAAGCAGATAATCGACACAGAACGTTGTTTCGTGTATTTCGAGCAAACCAAACGCCTTACTTAGTCTCATCTCTCAGCTGTCTCTCCCGTCGCGCTCGTTTCGAGGCCCATACACCACTGTCACCGTCGTTGTCTGAACAATCGCTCGGTCCTCCTCGTCGCTATCCTTGCGTGAATCCAACAATTGAGTCTCCATGGACCTTCCACCAAATTTGTTAATTGACTCTTGTCTCCGCAAGTGCCTGATCATTTGAGTCGGTTGCTCGTCTGTCTCATACGCTGTGACTTCGGTTTCCACCGGCTGCGCTTGTACGATGGTCTTGAGGTCAAACCCAGGATCCTCTACATCGGCACCGTATTTGTCTCTCTTCGACTTGTTCGCCGCGCTTCCTATGGTTCGGAATGGATGTCCTCTCGTTCCTTTACTGCTGGTCACGCCATATCGAGCCGACGACCCTCGTTCGCCGATAAATCTTGGTGCGACGTGCATGAAGAAGCGCCGGAGGGTAGTCAACGATGCGCAAATGATCAAGAGATTGGCTTCGACGTAACTGGTTCAGATATTAGTCCCCGCTATGCCAAGAATCAACCAGCACTTACATCCAGACTATGGCACTGGAAAGAACCCAACTGGGATCATCGGAACCAACAATCGGAAGTAATAGTATTAGTCGAACCACAGAAGTTACGAGCGTCCTAAAGGATTCAGTCAGCATGGGTTCAATCCTGTCTACCCAGACGTTACTTACGCCGAACCGATGACAAATAGCAGGATGAGGCCAGCCTTTTGCCGCTGCGGCATCTGCAAGCGCAGAATCATGGGCATTGGCATCAACAAGAGCACAAGATCCGACAGGATGCCAAGAGCCGCAGTACAGAGATAAACCGCTGGCCGATCCACGCATTCTCCCTCGGTTATCGTCATGTCCCAGCTTTTCTTGAACGGGGTGCAGCCGAAAATGATGACTAGGAAGATGGCCAAGTTATAACCGGCAACAAGGAAAAGCACAGTGTATACGCTCCATTTCCACCATCGCTGTGGTGACAGCCTCCGGTAAAATAGCGCCAGCGCCATCTTGGAACAAGCGGTACACACTGCGTACAGGATGGGGGAGATAAAGGTGAGCTTGTGATTCAATGTCAGCATATCTCATGCTGCAAAGACTGGTTGTGTATTTTACCTTATTCCCAGTATTGAGCTTTGCGAGAGGGACTTCCCACACGTGTACACCTGTCACGCCGATAACAAACGAGCCTACTGCTGATCAACATTCGTCCCGAATACCAGGGATGAGAACCGGGCGTTGACTTACGGAGTGAGACGGCTTGAACCGCGATGGAGAATATCCACGCAATTATAAGACAAACTACTCAGGATTAGCACACGACGTGACCTACTATCAACAAGATAGAATAGTCTTTTACCTGTCTCTCCATCGGGTTTGCGCAAGATCCACAGCTTGACGTATAAATACTGGAAAAAGAAAAGGAACGCAAGTGCGATGCCTATGCCCGAGATCACGTACGATTCCATCTCGTGGCGCCGATGTGGATGCTCGAAGTTGACGATATAACCCTCGGGCGGCGGGATCAAGACGGGGACGCCGTTGACGACTGGAAAATGCGACATGACGGCCTCGGTGCCCAGCGAGGTGGCGACAAGTTTGGGGTTTCGATATCAGGATGATCGTTAATTGTTAGTTGTCTCTTCGAAAGGGCGAGTATAGATGTTTGGGTCGTCTTTGTCGTTGAAATGAATGTTGGCAATGACTTTAGGTCGGAAATAACAATAAAAGATCGGTATGAATATTATAGGACCATTATACGGTTCGATCTCAGATCGGACAATACCAGATTGGACAATAGAAAGATAGTACAATCGATTATAGAACAAATGTAAAACACAGGCTGAAAAGAAACACCACAAATAGGAGAATGGGCAAAAGAGAAGAACAATAAAACCGACACAGCCAACGTCAATCATGCGACCTTCTGTCTTCTATAACATCAGTCAACCATCCTCAAACCAGCACACTCCATCAGACGCCCCGACCAGGCCCTACGCGAAACAACAGGTCCCATCCGGCGAGACCGTATTTCTATCTCCACTACAAGGGCTCGGCGAGATTTGCACAGACCGGACCAACCTGGACGTGTTGCAGAGTATGAGGCCTTCGCAACGATTGGCGATGAGAAACATCCACTGGAGAAGATCAGCGGTCAGGATCGCGGAATCGGTCCGGGGATATGTTTGGTGATCGCCAAGTGATGTGAGATATGATATGTTTAACCCAAAAGTCATGGTGACACAAGATCTTGTTTATTAATAGTGATGCATCAATCACTATCTCGACCATATTGTGTCGATTTGTCTGAGAACATGCGGCTAACAACTCAAACAACTCACAAATCGCTCATCACCGAACGGCTGAGTTGGCAGCACACGACCAACGAGCTTCTTGCGCAGGGATCAAGCCAGTAAGGCTGACTATTCAGCGGGGGCACTGTGCAGCTTCTCGCATATAATTGATTGGCATCGTCTCAGCTAGAGGGTCGCGATGCCCATGCAAAAGTGGTCCTCTTACGAGTCCTCCTGCAAATCTTGTTCGCCTTGTTAAGTCCGAGAGCACAGATACGATTGGTCAGAAGGGCATTCAACAAATTCTCTTGAACTAGTTTCTGGATATATGTTTAATAGCAGCATCGTAAAGATGATGCATGCCTTCCTCCTCGCTCGGTATCCTCTGTACGCTTCTGTCTTCGAGATGTACTACCTCCGGAAATCCAGTGCTTCTTGGATCGGTTCCCCTTCTTCTTCGTTCCCTCGTACTCATGTCGACGAATTCGGCCGTATGCGTTCCAGAGACACTTGACCCTCCGCGACTCTGCGCAACCTCGACCAGTTTACCCAGCACAGCAAACTCAAGTTTGAGCTTGATGGAGTAGACGACCAGTTTAACGCCCTGTTCTATCGTGAAGAACCCCCTGTAGATAATAACCAGTAGCGCTATATCCATGACCACGATGATCAAGTTGATGACCAAGAGTTGCCACATGACTTTTCGTTTGTTGCCGAGCGACGTCTTCAGAATATCGATTGTGCCCCAGAGATACAGCCCTGAGATGATAAACTCTTGCATACAGAAGCAGGTCATATGAGTTTTCTCGATGGCGGAGAAGGCGCGTGAAGGATTGCTTCCGTCAACACTCGGCCCAATAGTGAATTGCAGTACTGTCTGCGTCGTGTGCCATATCGTTCCATTGATGATAATCATCCACAACACAGCGCGCTGTATTCTTATGTCACTCACGACCAGATGCAGCCGTGAGTACAACACGACGGATTGTCCGCTGATGAGCATGATCCAACCGACTGCCTGGATGGCCTTGCTCAGGTAGTTGCCGAACAGGTCGAGGAAACCAAGGAGCCACCCGAACGTGTATGGCAACACGCCCAAGGTGGTGAGGAGAAGACTCCAAAAGTAAAGGCCATGTCGGCGCTTGAAGGTGGTAAAGATAAGGGCGATGAGTTCGCAGGCGTTGTATAGAGCTAGAGTCGAAGTCGCCTGAGATGGTTAGCACTCGGCGCATTAGAGTCAAGATGTGGAACGGCGTACAATGACAAAGACCGTCTTTGGGCTATACGTCAGCTCCGTGTCGCTGACGTGTATTGTAGAGGTAGAGGTAGAGGAAGACATCCTCGACAGCAGGACTCTTGCCTACACGCAGAGTCTACGCGTGCCATGGACGTCGTTGAATGCGCCAGGAGCCAAGACCCCTTGAGAGTTGGAGATGGTAAGTTTGCCTTTCCCATCTTGCAATGGGGGAGACTAGATACAAATGTGGGGTATAGTCTACCGCTCTTTAGTAGATCCGGGGTAATGGATAGAATCAGAATCTGGGGGAGAGCAGAAAATGACTCGCAAGAGATGGCATTGGTGATCCCAATGTCTGTTGTATAATGACTTCACCCAACAAGGCCTTGAATCAAGCTAAAACAGCCCCTAAGCGTAGGATGGGTCTAGCGTAGGATGGTGATCTTCAACGGACCAATAATTGCTAGCGTATAGAAGCCAATCAATAGAGAGAACCAATGAGAATATTTATTCTCTTCTGCGGTGGCCAAAAGCCGGGGGAAATTGACCTTGTTAGGCATGCGTGGGATGTCATTTGCGGAGGGACCTGCCTTGATGGATCTAGATTGCGTTGGGAATTGCTGCTTTGAGAGGCTCGTTCAATTGAGAAATATTCATGGAGTATCAGCAGATTGACATAAGAGCTGATAAATTCGGACACATTCGTTAATATTTGACGATGCTTTAGTGTTTTCGGCAGACCCGTTCTAGTGGCCATTTAATTTGCGACCGTTATTGATGGACTGTCGCGTCCTCCAACCCGTTAAACGTCCCTCAACTCTGATTAAACTCTCACAACGCACACATTCCTCACAGAAACGATGAAACTCAACTCAAAACGCTTTAATTATACTTCTTATTTCTACTCATCTCATCATTATCCTAGAGCTTGAGACCAAAACAATTGGCATAATATGTAACCGTCGCGCTCCAATCCGAAAAGACGCCAGCAACGCCAATCTCACGGAACACATTCAACAGCTTGAACACATCGCCGTCATTGTTAACGATCTTGGCAATAGTACCGTAGTAGTAGTCACCGTTGGCGCCGTTCTTCAACGGGCCGGACCGCTCCAGACTCCAGGTGATGATCTTGAGACCCAGCTTCTTGGCCTGTTTCGCATAGGCGCTGGGCACGATCTCTCCGTTCTTGCCAGGCGTAACGAGATAAGGCAGAGGGGGCGCAATGTAGCGCAAACCGTCCTCAGAGTAACGCGTCAGGTTGGCCGTAGCTGTCTTAAAGGTCTCGGGTGTATCGCCCGTCTCGTCGAGGTACATAGCCTGGCGAGCAAACGCAGGCTCCTTCTCGAGCCAGTACAGGATATCATCGTACAGGAAGCTCTGCAGGTAGACATTACTTGGCTTGACGCCAGCCTCCTTGTGCTCGTCGATGAGCTGCTGAGCGTACTTCTCCTGGGTGTAGTCGCCGTCGAAGGGCATCTTGACCTCGGGGGTCTTAAGCTCAGGTGTGTGCTTCAGACCGAGTCTCTTTACAAGCTGAATATGCTCCTTGTGGCTCAGAGTCGTAGCGCAGGTAGAGTACAGGTCGGTTCGCCAGTTGGGTGTTCCGTGGAGGAAATCGGTCGTGTTGGTAGCAGTGGCGTTGAAGCCCTCCATCTTTGCGCACAGCGACTTGAACTCTTTAAGAGTAATGTCGCTCGTGCAGCACTTGGCGGATGCAGGCTTTCCATCCTTGGCAGGCTTGAAAGGCTGAGTGCACTTCTTGTTGAGCTCGGGGATCGCGACGATGTTGGTCGTGTAGTGAAGATCGCACTGAGAGTGTCGGCAAACGAGCTCCCGATCTTTGGTGAAGGCCACATCGCACTCGAGGACTCCGGCGCCCATGCGAGCTCCAGCCAAGTTGGACTCGAGAGAGTGTTCGGGGAATTGAAGAGTGCCACCGCCGCGATGGGCAATTGACCACTCTGAAGGCTTCTGAGGCCTTTCGGAGCATGACTGGAGCTTCTTCTTAAGAGGGCCCTCGTCCATGTCATTGACAAGGTAATAAGGCCGAGGACCAAGCTCAATCTGCTTGATAGGCTTGACAGTCTTGAACAATTCCTTATCGCCATAGTTGGGCTTGGGTGCAGCCACAACAGGGCTCACGACCGCGAGGCCAGCAACGAGGGGAGTCGAGAAGCGCATCGTAGGCGGGGCAAGTCAATTGATTCCCAAAAGAAGAAGCACGCACAATCGAACAGAAAGCACCAACTGAACTTGGCAAGAAGCAAGAATTGAGGCCGGAATTGACTCTGAGGCTGGACCAACACTAGAAACTTCACAATACTACCCGGGCTCTCGCCAGACTTTATGGGCAAACGACCTGCACAATGATCCTCGACTCGATAAACCTATCTAGGTAACGCACCGAAATGACGTCGCAAGATCCCCAGGAACAAGCCTATACTCATGGACATAGCTCTAACCTGTGGTTCCTCACGGATCCTTCGGTGTTGGTTATTGGACTAGGAAGATCCCAAACTGAGGAATCACGTCGCCGATCACAGCAACTTACAGGCCAGCTTCTGCAGATACCACAAGGTTTCGGGGGTTAGCGGTGCATAAGTCCATACGAGATAACCCCATCTCAACGGGCACGTGTGGAGGAGACGCAGGTGTCGTTGGAGGCCCGAAGCTACTGTAGGGATACGCTTTGCAGCGTTGCACTGGACGGTTCAGCTAGTTGGAAGCGTGTTTAGTCTGGAGCTTGTGATTTGCCGAAACCTAGTTTAACGAATCCATGCTCAAAGCCATGCATAATCCGGGCACAGATAAGCCCAGTATGTCTGGATTGTGTATAGAAACGGTTCAATTGAATGTCTGCGATTCATGCATGTGCTCGCATGGATCAGCCATCATGTCATGGCATGTGTAATCGGGTCTCTGTAGGTACCACGTTATAGCTCATCCTTGGCAGCATCACCAGATCGAACCATGCGAACTTCCTCGGCTGTGGTCTTGAAATGCTCGTAGTCGGGCGCATCTTCTCCAACCCCCCAAGCAAAAACTCCTCCAACATTGAGCTTCGGCACGACACGGTCGAACTTGGCCCGGATGCTCTTCTTGGTGTCAAACGTCCACCAACGAAGCTCTTGCGCGTCCCAATAGTAATAACTCCCGTCGCCATCATACGTACCTTCGGTTCGCGCGCGAGAAAACGATTCAGCTACATCCTGAGGAGTCTCATCGTGCCAGCTGAACCCGCCAGTTTTGCCCAGATCGGCCCCGGTCTTCGGATCCTCGAGCAGCTGTGTAGGGCATCCGACGGGGTTTGCAGGATCGCATTGTCGGGTCATGAACCACTTGACATAGTATCCAAATCCGAGGTTGAGTTTGCTTGGCGGTGCACCACGGTCGACGTAGCGCTGAATAGCGTCCTGGGAATCCGAAACACCACTGTGGTGCTTGGTAAGGCTATTTCGACGATTCATCAAGTCGTAAGTCATGACGTTGAGAAAGTCGATTTCCTTGATGATTCTAGGGACGGTATCAGATGTGAAAGCCATCAGATCGACTTCTTTGCCTGGGACAGCAGCGGACAAAATCTTCTTGGGGCCAATGGCAGCACGCAACTCGTGGAGAAGCGAGACAAAGGCTTCAATCTCCCATTCGCGCTCAGAGTTTGGAATCTCTTTGTAATCATCACGGTTTCCTCTATTTCCAGTCAGTGAGTCCAAGATCAACATGGTAGTACTACTTACCCCGGATACTCCCAGTCAATGTCGACACCATCAGCCCCGGTCGCAGCAACCATGGCAGCAACTTGGCGCGCCCAACGCTTCCTCGAGAATTCGCTCTTGGCAGCTTCCTCAAAGCCTTGAGTGTCCCCCCATCCGCCAATCGCCACCATCACCTTGGTGTGATCAGGGACTCTGTTCCAGACGTCGGAGACAGAGGTAAATAGTGGGTACTTGTCAGGCTGCTCATCGACGTTGAAGAATTCGGAGCGCATGAAGGCGATAATTACGTGCGAGACTTGTTGCAGTTCATTCTTTGGTGGAACGATGTCGTGTTGGCTGATGTGTCCATGTTTCGTGGTTAGTACACCCTCACCTCGCTCGACCTTGATCCACACCATGGAATGGACATACCCAGTGAGATACATGATGCACCGGAATGGCTCTGCGCTAGACGTCGCGGTCGCCATTGTCAAAAGGACAAGCAGCCATGTGTAGGTGGTTCCCAAGATGCGCATTTTTGGAATGACGTGGTTCTTGTCGGTGGGATGTTCAAGTTCCAACTGCCCTCTCATGGAAAGGCGCTGTGATGTGTGTTCCTGCATCCATCTGCACGGGTCAACTGGGGTAAACAGCCCCCCAAGTACCTGCCTGACCTAAGGCATCGAATTAAATGATTTCAAGTCGGTAACTTACTTTGAATAGAAACGAGACATGTTTTTGATTGATATATACTTATTGTTTCTTAGCATAGAACTAAATAGTACCATTGCGCCTTCGTCTATTCTGTCTAGTAACATTGGCCAATAGTAAGACGCTCCCACCCATGCCCATATATAGCAGATAAAACTGCATCAACGCCAGAACCCCAACTCTTCCAGAGAAAAAGAATTCATTCAACAATCATGAAATCGTATTCGCATCGTGTTCGTTTCGTGCTCGCATCTCCAAAACTCCAAATCAGATAAGGTTCCGGTCCTTGAGAATGTGACTGAGCTCCTTGAGGTGCACCGGTTTAGAAAGAAACAGATCCAGTCCGTTCGCGAATGCCTCCTCCTGCGCATCCTTTGAGGCAAGACCAGAGATAGCTACTACGTGGCTTCGTGGCAGATCTAAAGACTTCTCAAACCCTCGAATAAGTCGAGTTGACTCAAAGCCGTCCATCACCGGCATTGAAATATCCATCAAGATGCATTTGTAACAACCTTCTTTGGCTTTGTATGACTCCAGGGCTTGCAGACCATTCGATGCCGAGTCGTACACCAGACCCAGCTTCTTCATATACGTTTGGAGTATCTTCATGTTAATGGCGTTGTCTTCAACAAGCAGGAATCGAGGTTCGTGTGACGGATGGGAGTGTCGTTTGGATGACGCTGACGGCATTGGGGTGTGGGCCTCCTCCTCGTCGTTAGGTTGCACCCTTCTCTTGTTGGGTGTTGGCGTCGGAACGATATCGAAATATGCTGCACTCTTGTTATCGGGCTTATCTTCAGTCGATTCCACATCCATCGCCATGACGGTTGGTGGTTCATCGAGTATCGTTGAAATACTCGCGCGGTCTGCAGCTGCTGCCTGCAACTTGGTCCATCGCCTGAAGCAAAGCACAAATGCCTTTGCGAGTTTCCTAGGGCCCACCCTAAACATATCACCATGTCAGTAACGAGAAATAACTATCTATAGACCGGCAGACTTACGGGCGCGATATGAAACTGAACAGTCCCCAGTTAAGCCTCTGGAGTGATCTGTGCGATCTATCGAGCTGGCGAGCAACTGCAGCACTGCGGCATACCACGACCACTGGAGACGAGAGCTCGTCTCGAGTCTGCGTTGCTATTGATTCGAGATGAGACTCATCACAAATAACCAGGTCGGGAATAAACTCCGCGTTACTGGGGGAGCCGACGACTTGCATTCGCAGCCAGTCATGGCAAACCTTTTCCAGTAAAGCCTGCTCATTGAACTCTCCCATGTTCCAGCGGTGACTCTCTGAGCCGCTTCGAGATGACGAGAACCCATTGATACAGACACGCAGACCTGACAACTCAATCACTTGAGCATTGAACTCGTCTCGGCCAGGCGCTGTTTCGGTTGACTCGAGGCCAGCAGCCTGTAGCGGAAGCTTCACGATGACCCGAGTTCCTGTGCCTACCTTACTTTGGACATGTATGGAGCCGCCTAATGCCCTCACGAACTTCCTCACAAGGCTGAGTCCCAGCCCAGCGCCTGAAGAGTGTGTATTCTCTTGGGTAAATGGAGCGAACAGACGGTGATTGAGATAATCTTGCCCAATGCCAGCTCCGGTATCAATAATCTCGATATGAACAACCCGGTCTCTAGGTCGTCCTTGGCCTGGAGGGTCTTGATAGACGACGACTTTAACAAAGCCTTGAGTGGTGTATTTGAGGGCGTTGCCACAAAGATTCATGATAATCCGCCGCAAAGCCCCTGACTCGACATTGAACGCCCAATCCACAGCTGGGTCGATGTCCAACATCATGAGGACCATATCAGGGCCCGCTTCACCGCTGTTGTTCTTACCCTCTGCCTTAGTGCTATCCACAACCTCCATACCATCAAGGCGAGTATAAGGATCACGGTTCGTGAGTTCACTAGAACTGTTGGCGCGAAAGAGTGAGGCGGATTGTTGTTGGTAAGTATGACCCGCATAAATACATTCCACGACTTCTTCTACCAACATGTCCACATCAAGATTGGAGGTGATATGCATCATGCCATCTATCGGCGAGCTTTGCTGATCTGATTGTCTCCCTCGTCTCGCGGCCATGCTCGGGTTGAGCGATTGGTCTTTGGGTACCTTGACGAAGTTGTTGATCCTTGTCCAATCAAGCAAGTGATTGATAGTGTCCAGCAGCGTACGGCCGCACACCTCAAGGGAGCGAAGCACGTCGCCTTGGAAAACGTCCAGAGCGGTGTCGCTTAAAAGCTCTGCACAAAGCACAATGCCATGAAGAGGGGATCTTAGCTCATGAGACAGCGAACTAAGCAATGACGTTGTGGCCATAGACACAATGGAGCTTTCCATCATCGCAACGTCAGCCATGATGACTGCGTTAAATGCCTTCAGATAACTGAGCTCCCCCTGAACAGTGAATATACGGGTCGGCGTCATAGTGTAAACAAAGCACCCGGAGAACCAGCGCTGCCGATGGGAGTCCCACGCCGGTACAAAGGCAACGCTACGTGCCCCTGGAAAGAGATCACGGAGAGCCATACCTTCATTTTTGCGTGAGAATGGATCTCTGGCTCGCCGAAGAGGATTGCGATTTCCGCCTACTTGGCCGTCTTGCAAAGCCCGGGCTTTTTGGGCTTGGTAGGCGGCCACTGCCGCATCCTCGCTCGATGGGTCGCTCGAGGCCATCACTCCCTGATCATCAAAGTTGAAGATCTTGCCTTTTGGGTGGCGGTTAAGTAACTTCTGCAGTTGTCGTTCAGGAACAGATCGGCTGCGCCCTGTAGGAACCTGGCCATTGATGCTGGAGGTCATGGAAGTTGAGAAGCCCAAAACAGGGCAGAGAGTCGCTGGTACTTGAGATTCACCAGAGTTCCGAGGAGATGAGATTGAGATATGGTCTCGACCTGTAGAAGAGGAAGACGACGCTGATGACGAACGACCTTGGGGTTGGTTCTCACGCCGTACCGAGCCAGACCGAACCCTGCCAGCAAAAGACCCAATATTCGCATCCAGAAACAAAACCCCCTCGACTTCGATAGACTCTCTGAGGATATTGGCAGCCTTGGAAAAGATCTGATTTAGCTGGGCCTGCCGCGACTCTTCTCCTGCAGCAACCGGATGAGAGGGCTTGTCCGTCTGGTGAAAGGGACTCGACGGCCTCTCTGCACTGGGACTTTCAAGGACAATGGTATCCGGTATTGTATTCTGTTCCATATCGGCGGCAGCCTTGGCAGCAGCCTCGGCATGGTCTTGTTGATTCTGCAGGCTTTGCTGGGTTTGATTTAGAGCGCCTTCTTCCGTCCCAAGGTCGGTGTCAAAAGCATGTGTGAAACTGGTCTGCCAACCTGACATGGTAGCCTTTCCTTCGACATAGCTTCCTAAACCGCGCACCATGCGTTCTCCGGGCCGGCAACCATCTCCAGACCGTGTTAGTTCCAACTGACCTAGGATAGACGCTGAGATATCTCGCATGATCTGAATGGATGCCTCGTCAAATGTCACCCATGGTTTGTTATCAAAGACGCAAAGGACGCCAATGTTGATTCCTCGACGGGTCCTTATTGGAACCCCAGAATAGAAGCGGTGTTCGGGCCGGCTTTTAAAGTACCATGAACTCTGGAATTCATCGTTTGCAGCGAGGTCGCCGATGACTGTGACAGGGAGTCTGGAAGACGAAGTCGGTTGCGATTGGTCATCAAGCTCTTGAGCAACCAGCACATGGTCACAAATGCCCATGCCTCGGGGAATTGCGGTACCGCAAAGCCAGAGACTATCAGGACCAGAGGCAGGAGGGTCAGCTTTGGTGGATACACGCAGTGCAGGCGTAGCCTCAGCGATGATATGCTGGTGGTGGCGATCAAATAAAGAGATCATGGCCCGGGACGCGCCAAGCCGCAAGAGAGCCACCTGGGCCAAAGCTGACATGGCAGAATCCGAGCATGGGCGCAATGAAGATGGAGGAATGAGATTTGCGACGTCATTACGGGCTGATTTGGCGACAAGAACTGAGTCGTATCTGGTCGTGGGTTAGATACGTCCATCTCTTGCCATGAAAGGGCAGGGTAATTAATTGAGCATAAGAGACAACGAACGGGGATGCGTACTTGTATGTCTCTCGCTCACGAGATGCTTCGGACACCTTGCAACCAGCCATGGTCGACTTCTATGGCCCATACGAGCAGCTTTGACAAATGAGTCGTCGACGAATGTGGTTGTGTGATCCAGGGTTGAGGCCAATGCAAAAAAGGCCGCCTTGCAGAATTCCTCTAACGCTGGCTGGTAGGATTACTTAAGGGTGGTTCAACCCGTAGCTAAACCACCGTAGTTCCAGCTATTGCCACCCCGCTTGGCGGCTTGGCCTCCATCCATTGTGAGATCCATATCTGGGCGGCCCTGGAAAAATATCCTACAGTGGAGCCGCTAGCTATGGAGATCTACATACGTACCACATAACCAAGGATGATCGATCACTCGGCTCCTAACGTCTATGTACGGATACTACTCTAGAGTCCCCAAGGGTGCCAAATATTAGTTGCTATACTTCTCTAGGTAGCGATCGTCTCTGGATCAGTTCCTGGTCATCTCCATATTAGAACCACTTTCAGAGCCTCTTTTATTTGAAGATATCTAATTGGATTTTTTCCGCCGTGGCAAAAATACCTATAAAATCGCGGATTTTAACATTTGAAATCCTTGTGGACTGTACCTGGCTGAGCCAGGCACTCAAGTCTCCACTGAGTAAGAGCGCTATCAAGTCTCAAATATGTTCTTAAGCGCGATAACACGTAGAAATAATAATGAACAGAATCTTAGTGTCTAGGGCCTAGCTCTACGAAGATGCGTTTGGGATGCTAAAACGCGCATGGGGACGGTAGGATTACTAACTAGCATCCATAATGCGATGCTTTGCATATGAGGTCCTAGGTAGGGTACCAAGATGTGGATTACAGTGTGATACAGTGCTATCGATATCTCATGCACGGTACGACGGCTCGAGCTTCTTTTTTTCTTCTTTTTCCTTTGGAAGTCCAATATTGACCTTTGTTTATTCCAGTAGACAAGCCAGGTGGAGGCATCTACGACACCGATCCAGCCAGTCGATTACTCCAAAACTCCTCTGGCATTATCCTCGCGCTTTTGTATTATTCTTTGTTCATTATAACCATTGTCCATATCCAACTAGATCACCATGTTTGAGAATACATGCACTCTGCCACTTACGGCGGATGTCTTCGCTACTGCCCTCCACCCCTCGGAACCTCTACTCACAGTCGGTTTGTCGAGTGGCCATGTCGAAACCTTCCGATTACCCCCAGGGTCTTCCTCTGACGAGAGCGCGGACGGGGATACCAGCGTGCTGAGTGACGGAAAGGGTATGATCGACTCTGTCTGGCGCACTCGAAGACACAAGGGAAGCTGCAGGTCCCTAGTCTATGCGCACGATGGCTCAGGTAAGGTTTTAGAATTGCATCGTATCTCAACGTTTGCTAACATGATGTAGCTGTCTACTCTGCAGGAACCGACTCACTGGTCAAGCACTTCGAGCCCAAAACTGGACGAGTCGTTTCCAAGTTTGCGATTCCTAGCACAACCTCGATGCCCGATGCGCCGACTTTGCTTCACGTCCTAAACCCCCAGAGCCTGCTTCTCGCGACCGACTCTGGCGCCCTACACATTATCGATCTGCGGGACGGTGCTCCCGGAAAGAAGCCTGCCCAGACTCACTTTCCTCATGCCGACTACGTATCTTCGATTACTCCTCTGCCGCCGACGAAAGAGAGTACTAGCGGATTCCCTAAGCAGTGGGTCAGTACCGGCGGCACTACACTAGCTGTGACCGATGTGAGAAGAGGAGTGCTCGTGCGCAGCGAGGATCAAGAGGACGAGCTGCTATCTTCGTGCTTTGTTCCGGGCATGGGCCCCAAAGGACACCGCGACAATGGCGTCCTGGCCATTGGATCCGGCTCTGGCGTGCTGACGATGTGGGACAAGGGTGCCTGGGATGATCAGCAAGAACGCATTATCGTCGATGGTGATAAGAAGGGCGGCGGCGAAAGCATCGACGCTGTGGTCTTTGTCCCGCAAGAGATGGGACTCGGCAAGAAGGTCGTTTGTGGTGTCGGCGACGGAAGCCTGCGGGTTGTCGACCTTGTTCGCCGCGAAGTGGACGTTTCAACGAACCTGCGTCACGACCACATGGAAAGCGTCGTATCCCTTGGTTTCGACTCCGAGAACCGACTTATCAGCGCTGGTGGAAGGACCGTCAAGCTTTGGGAGGAGCTATCTGAGCTTCAAGGTGGCGATGATAGTGACGAAGACGAAGATGAAGACGATGATAGTGATGATAGCGACGATGAGGGCGACAACAACGGCAAGCGAGCCGCAGAGAGTGATAGTGACGGGGACAGTGACGAAGAACGAGTGGCCGAGATGAAACGACGGGCCAAGCGACGCAAGGAGGTGCAGAGCAGCAAGCTTGGCCCTATGGGAGCCCACGGCATTATGGGCTTTGATGGGTTGGATTGAGGGGAGTTTTCTGATAAAAAACGTGTTACGATACCCTGTGGTCATGACGATTGGCCAAGATAACATGAATGGCGTGTGAAAATATTACTTAGACGGCCTGAACGGCCAGAACTTACCGTTGTACATATAGACACAGTCACTATAGCCCCCTAAAAGAGTATGTTCGATGCTGATAACCTTCAATGTTCAAATATCTGGCTATCTAATAGATTTTGAAGAAGCCCACCCTAGGAGGCGGACATCCAACGACTCATGTGCAGTTGGTAGTCTTCCGAAACGAAGCACGATCACATTGTGAAATAACCAAGAACCCATTCGTGTTGAGTCGGGGAGAATATCCCTCGGTCGATGCTACACGACTTCGGGGTAATTCTTTGAGGCCCAGTAGCCTCATGTTTGACTCGAGGCCCAGTAGTCTCTTTATGAGTCTTCTCGAAGCCCAGTAGCTTCGGAATACAAGTGCACTTTCCTATCCCGGTGAGGGGCAGATGTAGATACCTTGCCGTATTGACGTGGTTCTAAGGTTTACAACTGAAACCGGTGACTAGAGAAAGGACTCGAAACGGCACGACCCCCAGAATTGCTCTATTACAGAGAACCCTGGAAGGTTCAGCCGTTGGTCGGTGTCTTGCAGAGAGACGCGCGACGCCCCGGTAATGAAGTGTGGAGTACTAGAGGACTCTGCGGGACGGGGGTCATGCTCCTTTCTCCTTGACTCCTCAACCGTCAAGGGACGGTGAGGTGGGGATAGGAGGTGTGCGTCGTATGAATATCGCATAAATCATCATGATCCCAAATCCGAGAAATCGGCATAAGATGGGGATCTCGTGTTAGAATAGGAAGTCGAAGGACTCCTCGGCATGTTACAAGACAGTTCGATATAAGGAGATGGTGAGTTGGAATGTCGTAGCGACGAGGACAGGAGGTGTTAAACGCCTGGAAGATGGAGATAGCTCCAGCAAGCATCCTCTGACTTGGGTGACTTATCAGCCCGGGCCAAGTCCTCCATGACTTTCTCGTCGCTGGGTGCAGAAAATCGTGTTGGTGAACTCATTGTGAGGTTGTTGTCGTAGATGATGATGGTAGGAAGGGCCTTGGATTCAATGGCGATATCACTATTGTCTCCTTCAAGAGCAGAGCCGGTTGGTCCACCGCCGGGGTGTAATTCACTTCCGCTGTATGTCGTAGGAATGCAAATGTGAGGGATCCCTTTGCGTAAGCTCACAGCTCGGGCCAAAGTCACAGCAGATCCGCCTCCAACACTGACAACACAGTCTCGGCTAGAGATCCGGGTTGGTACGGAGACTACTGATGAGCTGAGGATACGGCTATCCAGGTTAGGAATGATAGCCTGGATTTTGCGGGCGAGATTCAGTCGTGAAGGGCTCGAAACAATGAGGGGTGATGATAGGTGTAACCGAGCCAGCTCAGAAGGCAAACGATGAATAGCGTCGTGGCCAACAACTACACGAGGTGATGAGCCGTGACGATGTGTTCGATGATGTTGAGATCGGGAGCGAGATCGCTGGGTGGTGCCGGACGGACCGACGTGAGAAGATCGAGGTGACAAGTTGGTGGCCGGCGGCGTCACGAACGCAGACGCCTTGACGGCGAGAGCATCAAGCAACTTTGCACGTATGGCGACGAGATCTGGATCGGTGACTTTTTGTGGTGGGAGTCGTCGTATGGCGCCTGTGGAGTGGTGCATGAAGGGCCGACGCCGATAGTCCGAAGAGATCGAACAGCGGTTGTTGAGGAATGGGGAAATCCAGCGTGCGCAACATCAATCAAATGCCCAAAATGGCAGGGTAGGATTGATGGCGGTAGGTTGAAGAAGAAATTGATCGAGATTTGATGAATGTTCAGAGATTCACTACCCAAGTCAGAAACATAGCACGAGGTGAGCTAGAGCACATTATTATGGGCAGATGGGCGTGACTTGGAGCGATACCCTTTGAGCGAAAATCCGTTAGCAGCCACTGTGAGAAGCGTCCGTTCGGTGTTATTCGCCACGTAAAAGACGCCACCCCTTGCCTAGGCATAAGGAAATTGGAGTTTTTTCTTAATCACTGCAAAAAAAAAGGGTCCATCCAGCGAACGACACAGGATAGGTTGGTCCAAATCTAGAAGTGACCTCAGACAGTTGAGGTGGCGACAGTTAAACACTTGCCGCCCCGGTCCCCTGCGTTGAGACCCTGAATTTGATGTAAATAGGTAGGTAAGCCTGGTAAGGAATGAAGACGGCAAAGTATCGCAGCGGGGGATGCTCTTGACCCCAGAATGGCTCCGTAACTGCTTTTTGCGTTCCGACCGGAGCTTAGCTCCGTTAAGTGGGGCGTTGATCGCCCATGAGGTCTTGTGGCTTCGGAGCAACTCCGCCAATGAAAAATGATTAGGTGATGGCTTTGTGGCAAATGTGTTCTGGAGAAGGGAAATGTCAAGAACTCCATCCTTTCCATCGTCACTAGAGCCAATATTGGAGTAATTCCGAGAAGGCAAGGGTGCTCTACTATTGGTCACTCTGACCGTCCCAGTCTTAACTGATCTCGAGGCGCGTGGTGGCGTTGACAGGTATCAACGGTACCCCAAGCGCAATCATTTCTGTCTGAGAGCTGTACCTTCACCAATACATCAGAGACTCTGGGCTGTCAACAGCTCATAGCAGATTTTCGGCTCCTAGTGGCCAAACATTTATGTGGACGTGATCTAAGGAGATGCAAGCTTTTGACGTCCATAATGGTCCTTAAGGGACGAGACGACACCGGTAAAGTACCAGAGTCGGCTTAACCCAACCAAATTTCGAGCATCAGAGGTACTTGTGTCAGAGTTCTAATTACACCTAGATATAAGTACTTCTGATTATGCAACTTGCAGATCGTAACCTCTGCCCTCACTAATATGCCACCATGAGGCTGGTATATGTGGCGGATCGATCAGCAGCCAATCAATACTGGAGTCAAAAGCCCATAAATACTTTACTAGTGCCTTCTCAACCCCTAAGGGATGCAACGGCTAAACGGTTAAGTGGAAATACTTGAAGAAAAAGCTTACAAAGAACGGACGGACGGGAAACAGGCTAATAGTGAGGCCATTCCCGGACCACGGCCGGTGATATCCATTTGTGATTCAGACCATTGAGCGTTTCATCATGCACCAGTTAGAAAATCACCATGTTCACAGAGAATAGGGCCCGTCTGCACGGATTGAATAGCATCAGAGCAATAATTTTGCCGCCAGTGGTAGAACCTAATAAACTGTTCTCGATCAGCCTTGCAATAGGTAGTTGGCTGTTCAAAGCAGATGGCTGAGCCAAGTTTATTCACAGTACAGTGGTCCAGCGAGCTCCTACCTTGGACTTTAGTAGGTATCGTTTGTATATACTAGGTAGGTACTACCTAAGAAAAACAGTTCATGATGGGTCAGTTTAGAGGCATGCACAAATCGGTAGTCCCTTGTGCCTTCCCGTCTTGGCTCCGCTCCCGTCCCTAGCATCTATCGCTTCATGCTGACCCTACATCACTCAATTGAATCCTCTTTCTTCTTCATTATTGTTCCAGGTTCAATTCGAACCACCGTCAACAGTTGTTGATTCTATGGCTTTGTGTTGATTACTGGTCTCGCCTTATGGCTCTGGCAACAATGCGTATCAACTGCATCGCCAATCATCGGTATCTGTCAACCAGCGCCGTCGAACCGATGCGCTGTCGCCCGACTCCGACCTGACAAGAATCGCAACTTGTTTGCTATCACCACCGGACGCAGCCGACAGCCGATTTTGTTTCCATATCACTATCTTATCTGATAAGCTTTCGAGAGCTCACGGCCGACGGCCAGGCAGGATGCTCTGTGCGCTTTATCCAGGAGCAATTGTGGCGTTCAGTGCCCTGCATTTTCGAGATAAACAGAAGCGAGCTGGATGGCTACATTCGTTCTGGTCGTGCCATCCTTCTCGCGAGATGTTCTCAATGTACAAACTGATTCCTATTCAGCCCGCAGGTTGAGAATACTGATTGAATCCTTACGATTCAGTTCGTCCCAGCTACAGCTATCCTCGCAGCCCTGAGATGATAACCAGCCGAAGCCGCCTAATCCGTGGCGGCGGGTGACAACCCCAGACGATTCATCGATGCGCTATCTCATCCCCTCGATCCGGCCCCAGCCCAATGGTTGCGACAGGCCACACTCCTACATCAGTCCCATCAGTCCCCCACGTTAATACACCTCCAATGACAGGCCCCCGGACTGATAACGGGCCAGCTCGCCAGCTGCCGGTTCCCCATCATGGAATCTGGGGTCACGCATTATAAAACGTTATTGTGCACCATCAAGACTCTAATATCGGATCATATGTTTTCTTAGCTGACTTCGTCGTTCGATATTAGTCTCATATCGCTTGGGGTTCTCGAAATAGGACCCGCAAACATCCACTCGCCGCCCCATCCCTAGCCGTTTACCAAGCATTTGAGATGAAGAAGTGCTGATAAGCTATCTCTGGATCCACGAGCTATCAGTTACCAGTCTTTGGTCGCTGGCCCAAAAATCACTCTAGTCACACCCGACAACGGCCTTGCTTGTTTGCCAATCGACTCCTATACACATGCGCATAGAGTCAGTTGAAGTTTATTAATACTTCATACTGCCCATATCTGCTGCAACTACAGTCCTGAAGTCTGACCAACAGCTTCACTTATCCTTACTCAATTGACAACAAGTGCCTTATCGCTAGAGTCGATCGACGCCAAGCTACCTAATTAGCTTTGGCTATTGACGATCGCCGCCTCGGGCAACCTTTATCAAGTCAAATTGCTGCAGCTTCGACCCATCTCAAATTTCTTCACAACTTCATTCTATCGCCGCAACAATGGATGAGGACCAAGGGCCACGGTCTGTTGTGCCAGAGCATCCACCACCCAAAACAATTGCTCAACGTTACAATGGCCTGGTCAAAGCATTTACGACCAAGCACGGTCTCATTGGCGACTACGACTATGGCTTCCTCTTTCGGCCAAACCTGCCCTTCATGAAGAAGAGTGTCAACCCAAGTCCCTTCTTTGGTCTCAACGACAAGATGCCAGTTCTTCTGGGCTTACTCCTGGGTTTTCAACATGCATTGGCTATGTTAGCTGGTGTTATTACACCACCCATCATCATTAGTGGCAGCGCCAACTTATTACCTGAGCAGCAGCAATATCTGGTTTCGACTGCCCTCATCGTCTCAGGTATCTTCTCTGCCATTCAAATCACTCGATTCAGACTCTTCGGTACCCAGTAAGTGTCTTCGCTTGAACGCGGTAGGATGTCAGGCTGACCATTTTCATAGGTATTATCTTGGTACTGGAGTACTATCTGTGGTTGGGGTTTCCTTTAGCGTGATTCCCGTTGCTCAAGGTAGCCTTACTCAGATGTATGCCAACGGTTATTGTCCTTCTGACTCTGATGGAAACCCCTTGCCTTGTCCTAAGGGTTATGGAGCTATACTTGGTACCTCCGCTGTGTGCGCTCTCATCAACATTCTCATCTCTTTCATCCCGGCAAAGCTGTTACTGCGAGTACTACCTCCCATCGTCACCGGCCCTACCGTCATGCTCATTGGCATTAAACTCATCAAGTCTGGCTTTTCCAACTGGATGGGCGGTAGCGGAGGTTGCATGACAGCGACCGATGGTTTGTTCGCCTTGTGCCCAGATATCAACGCACCCCATCCTCTCCCCTGGGGATCTGCAGAGTTCCTGGGCTTGGGTTTCTCTGTCTTTGTTACCATCATCCTTTGTGAACGATTTGGCTCACCCATTATGAAATCTACCTCGGTCGTTATCGGATTATTGACAGGCTGTATCATCGCTGCTGCCTGTGGTTACTTTGATCGATCTGGCATCGACTCTGCTCCTGTTGCTTCGTTTGCTTGGGTGCACACGTTCCCGCTCTCGGTTTACGGACCACTGGTACTTCCCCTCATCGCTGTCTACCTCGTCTGCGCTACTGAAGCTATTGGTGATGTCACAGCTACATGCGATGTTTCAAAACTTGAAGTCACTGGAAAAACATACGAGTCACGTATCCAGGGCGGCATATTGTCTGATGGCCTTGCCGGCTGCATCGGCGCCCTGATGACCATGACTCCCATGTCTGTCTTCGCTCAGAACAACGGTGTTATTGTTCTCACTCGCTGCGCTAACCGCAAGGCTGGTCTTGCCTGTGCCATGTTCCTGGTCATCATGGGAATCTTTGCAAAGTTTGCAGCGGCTCTTATTGCCATTCCATCGGCAGTCCTCGGTGGCATGACTACCTTTCTCTTCAGTGCCGTGGCGGTATCCGGCATGTCTATCATTGTCCGTGGTGTTCCATTCACTCGACGTAACCGATTTATCCTCACTGCTGGTCTCGCCCTCGGATACGGCGCTACGCTTCTACCCGAATACTTTGACAACATTTTCACATACAAGGGCGACAACCGCTCCCTCCAAGGCTTTTTGGACGCCATCATCCTCATCATGGAGACAGGCTTCGCAGTTGCTGCGATTGTCTGTGTGATCCTCAATCTTACTCTACCCGAGGAGCTGGAGGACGACATTGACGCGGCGCGATCAGCGACCAATGTTACGATTCATGAGGGGGCTGAGCGGACAAAGGCAGTTGCGGGATCAAGTCGAGAGCATAGTATCGATCCGCAAAAGCAGGGTTGATGACAGGCTGAGACACGCACGTTTGCCCAATGTTTGGAAACAAATACAGCTCTTTGTATATCTGAATCAAAGTCTATATCAACTATAGCATGAATCAATGATGAAACAATAAGACTGCCTTGTAAATCTGGATCAAGTAGACGTCAACTGTATCGCACAATTCTTCTCCATTCCTCACAAGAGCCTGGAACTGACAAGAAAACCTCTTCGAACAACTCGATACGCCTATAACTAAAGCAATGCGCTCCAAAGAAGAGAAACCCCTAGACTCCGTGCCTTTTTCTCCGAAATCGTGAAACTATGAATCACGTAATTACGTTCTCTCATAACCAATCCTGGAGCTCTCTCCATCTCATCGCACATCGACAACATTAATTCGTGACCCCATAAACCACATGCGACCTACTCTCATACCTCTGCTTGTGGAAATTATTCATCTTTCGCCTGTACGCCTCTTGCACTTCTCCCCACAGTCCACGATGACCATCTTCGATGCATTTGCGCAAATCTCCTTCTTTCTTGATCTTGCAGCGGCACTGGTTTGGCTTGCCGCAGAATCTTGCTCTCGCTTCGGAAGTTGGGAACTTGATGCTGAGACGCTTGAGGTTGGGCCAATCGACATTGCCGCTCGTCGAACATGGGTTGTTGAGTGCTAATCGGGCCAGGTTCCAGTCCATTTCACCACCCGAGGTCGACTGCTCATATCGTCGAGCGGCAATATCGGCATCGCCCTTCTTCTTCTCAATGGCTGCGACATCACAAGATGTGCCATCTGGCCCTGACTTTCGGCAATTGCATCGTTCTGGGTTCATGTTCGTTTCGTCATCGATTTGAATCGTCACGAAGGAGAACTTGTCGCCCTGGCGGTTCTGGGTGAACAAGACGAGCATTGGCTTCACTGGACGCTTGTGAAGAAGGCCTGTGGAGTTTGTTCCCGTTGAGATACTGACGCTGCGAACATCGCTGTTCGATGAATTGCTATTACTTGAAACTCCACTGGAGATGCTAAACGAGCGTCCATTGCTGGTTGGAGTTGTACCGTTGGAGGGGACAGGGAGCAGAGAGCTCGAGCGACGAGGGGATGGGGATTGTCTGACTGGTTTCCGGGGAGGTGACTGGCGCGGCGGCCCCGGTATCGGGAAGAAGCCCTGTCTTTCTATGGGCGAAGATCCGATCTGATCTGGCGACCTTCGTCCTGGCCACGAACCAAAGAATTCAGTTCCTGTGGCTTGCCGTTGCGGTATTGTTGGGAGGCTTGGATGACGGCCAGGAGGGTTATATGAAAACCCATCCCCGTTGCTTCCATTGGGCGGAAGCATTGGCCCAGGCGATGCGAAGGGCCTGTTCCCAGAAAGTGGCGAGCTTGAAATGGCTCCGGAGGCGAACGTTGATATCGAGTTCTGTCGACTCGATGGGCTCTTAATCGTGTTGGCCGCGGCGTCGCTATTGGTAACAAGCGAGCCCTCGGTCGGCTTAGGGGTCCAGAGCTGAAGGCAGGCATTTTCCATTATTGTCTCTTTGACACCACCAAGGACGAAGATGACCTTGCAGTCGTATTGTGTAACAGAAGCCCAGGCCTTGAAACCAGTGACAGCCTGTTGAAACTTCAGTATATCACTTCTGTCAACAAAGTCTAGCCTCGCAATTCTTTCGTTCTGTCGTAGAATGATCTCTTGTGCCAGCTGCACACCTCTAGGCAAAGCATATTGTGGATTGAAGACCACTGAGGTGATATCGAAGTCGATTATTTCAGCTGTCGCAGTCAGCATCCATCAATCACATATGGTTGGGTGTCATATACTCTTCTGTCTTGGTCTGCCTGATGCCGCTCGCTCTGAGCCAGACATGATGATCCTAAATCTCCGTCCGTCTGAATCAAGCCGTCGAAGAAGCTTGGCCTTCTTCTCGACACCTGGACTGTAGCTCTGTAAATTACTGCGGCAATTAGTGACTGTAGACCAGGGATACTGAAACTTAACTCACACCTCGAGTAATTGCTCCATCATTTCGTCTTTGGTTACCACATCGACAAGAGGGGCAGATTCCCTCTCGGGCCATATAGAAAACATATCTCGCTTAAGTGCCGGAGTGACGATTCTTGGCTTGACCAAGTCTCGGCCGAATCGATCGCATTGGGCTGAAAGGTCCTGTGAACTTGAGTATAAGTAGTTTATGCCTTATCAAGGAGGTCTTACATCTTCTAGTTGTCGAACGTAGGACGGCCAATGTGAAGTATCTTTGTTTGCAGTTTGCAGAGCAGGGGACATTTGGATCCTTCTGAAAATCCAGACGCACTTCAAGAGGTTGACGTATTGGTGGACGGCGGGGATGCGATGCTCGACCAGCATACCTGCCTCGAAGTCGATTGTGCTTTTATGGAAATTTAGTATGAATGCATCCGATAGTTCATTGAGCTCAAAGTCCTCTTCGATGCGATATTCCGGGTGGCCTGTAAGTGCTGCGAAGCGGAACTGGTCGTCCAGATCGGCAGGTACTTCTAACATAATGACACTACGTTGGTCTCGTTGGTCGAGTGCTTCGTCCAGGTCGGGAATGAGTACTCCCATTAAACGACGAATATCATGGTGAGCAGCAGTGATTCGGTCCGCGAGATCTCGATGCATGAGCTCAATATCTTGTCGTACTCGGAAAAGAAGATCACTGCACCGGTTAGTCTATAGAATTAGTTCCCCCGATAGTTACACTTACATCTCGAACGGCTTCAAAACATGCAGAATCTTGGAGTTGTGTAGCATGATCCTTTGACGTAGTTGATCCGCAGAAGGTTGAACGAGCACGTTCCATTCCAAGTTGCGTAAAGGATTGCTTCCCACCCGATACCGATTATTGGATCTGAGCAGTTCGTGACACTCTCGCAAAGTGGCCTCGTAGTCTCCGATAATCTCGGTCAATGATGTGTTGTCCCATCGTAACCTGGCAGGCACGCCTTGTCTTCGTTGGCTTTGAAGAGAATTGTCTGCCCGCGCAACCACTCTGTTCAGAATGTCGAGGTTCTCGGCGAGGCCTTTCACATCTTTTCCAAATTCTGTATATTGTCTTGCTTCAGAGCAGTTAGAGGATGAAACAGTTTTAGAAGGTATGTGCATTGGCAAATGATCGACAGGCACATGTGCTTATTCGCACAGCTTGACAGACAAGAATCGCGGTGTGTTGGAGAAGCCTCGTAAGGCATAGCATGCAGGCGGGGGCATAAGTCTCGAGCTTTGAGCACTTACTTGCATTATATTCTTCGTTCCAGCCGTAGCGGTAAACATCCCAGGCTAGGCGCCCAAGGCTGATAAGATCTCCGACCTGAAGAGGACCTGCCATCGGATGCTGCTTCAGTCGTTATCACAGAAGAGCTTCAGATGGCATAGACCTGCGAGAAGCAATTAAGGATGATCACTTGGAGGAATGCAACCGTCAACAGAGCCAGTGGAGGTTGAGGACAAGTGACGGGCAGCAATGTCATAAAGAGGACTTGCAAGCTGGGCTGGTGCTTGAGAGGCCAACGGTAAAATGGTAATACAGGGCTTCAACCGAATGGACCTGATTGGTATAGACAGCATCCGCCCATGCGCCTCACAGGACACAGAAGCAAGGGCCAGACGAGTCTTCTGAAGAGATAAGAGATGGGTGTGTAAGCTCTGTGTAGGACGCGTACGGTCCAGAGTGGCTGGCAAAGACAGCCCAGACAGGTCCAAAAAGAGCAACCTGTTCCTGGAACAGGAGGCAAGAGCTCGTGTGGCCGGCTCTCCAGGCAACCAAGGGCGACGGTGAATTGAAACGGATGTGCGGCTGGTTCAGATGAGATGGTGCTGGTTCCTCATGCGGGTTACCAGCGCGAGCAAGCACATCTGTGGTGGTGGGGTGTAGAGCGGGGGAGACGCAGCAAGTTGGGACGATAGCTTCCTTGTCCTTATCAATAAGCCAGCTGCATCAAGCTGTCGGAGCTTTGACAGTCTAGACAGTCTGAGAAACGGTCCAGGTTTCTCTTATCTTGTGTCAAGTAGGACGGATGACAGATGACATTCGATAATGTCCCACATCCCCAAACTCCGAACAACCTTTCCCGCGTTTGGTGGAATTTGACATCCAGGGGTCTTTCAGCTCGGCTTGGCGTTTCCCATCCCATGTCTAAGAAGCATCGGGGGCTGTGTAAATGCAGGGGTAACGGATTGGCTGTTTGAATTGCGACAAAGACGCTAGAAACGCAACGGTTAGCGTTGCGATTTTGATGTGGTTGGAACGTATCAGTAAGGCATTTTGGGAGAGAATAAGGCTGTCCAGCTCTCAACTAGGCTGAGGGGGAAGTCTGCCTAGAATGCCCTGGTAGCCGACAGGGTCACACGATGGCGATGAGGCTTGAGAAACGTCTTCTGTTTGGTCGGTCAACCGTTCTGGGCCAAGAGCTGTACGCCCGGCTTTGGTGTGATGGTCTCACCCTGCATCCAGGGCGTTACTTAATACCCGTGGCCCCAGATAACCGTGCCGTTCATGTTGAAGCTCGGCGTTTGCTTTGCGTGTATCAATTCCGAGAGTTCGATTTCAATGCCAGCTTTGGCTTCGAATTGACGCTTAAGCTGGTTTCATACCAACTCGTTTCAAAGGGCAGATACCTGTAATACGACAATATACAATGGACGACTTCACGGCACATCAGAACCACCATCATACCGAGGCGCCTCAACGCAACGTTCCCGCCTGGGACAGCGATCAAGAGGAGATCTTTGGGGATCCCGATAACCCCAATGAGATCGTTACGTCTGCGCCCAAGGAGGCGTTCAAGCTGGGGTATTTCGATGTCATGTGCTTGGTGATGAACCGCATGATTGGTACGTTCAGACCCCTTCTTCTTCTTTTCTTCTGAAGAATTGTTTGATGAGATCCCCTAAGATATACGACGAACGATTTGTGGGAGAGTATGATGATGTTGTGTTGAAGTTGGATTTAAGTTGACAACCCAGAGGGATCTGATCAACCCAAGTGGGGACACCTGCTCCTTCCCAGATCCCTGGGCCGTTCTTACCTTGGTCAAAGCTTGACCGGGAGTTTCTATGTGTGGGAACAATCGAGATCGTCTCTTCCTGGATGTCATCATGTCGCTCTTTACTTGATTCAACCTCATCATGATTATCACTATCATTGGACTTCCGAGGCTTTCCATTGCGATGGCTGTACCCTGAAGCTATGAGTTGCTGACCACTATCGCAGGAACCGGTATCTTCAATTCGCCTCAGCGGGTGATGGAAGGCACTCGGTCAACTGGCGCATCGCTTTTCCTATGGTTCGCTGGTATGGTCTATTGTCTCTCTGGCGTCCATGTCTACATCGAGTACGGTCTCAATGTCCCCCGTTACACCATCAACGGCATCGAACAGAGTGTACCTCGCAGCGGGGGTGATCTCAACTACCTCCAATATGTCTATCAAAAGCCTGCATATAGAAGGGGCACTGTGCTCTTGAGCACTTGTATGTTCGGATTCAGCTTTATAGCCCTGGGCAACATGGCTGGCAACTGTATCAGCTTCGCCACGAGGGTGCTTTATGCATCAGGTAATACTGACCCGGCTCCTGGAGCCATCAGAGGCATTGCGATTGGCATTGCCATCACTACCTGCTTCATTCATACTTTCTCGCGAAGAGGCGGTATTTTGCTTAACAATTTGCTGGCCATGGTCAAGGTCATGATCCTCCTGCTCATCGTTGTGACGGCCATCGTGGTCGGTGCAGGGGGTCTGAAGACTTCTGATGGTAAAAAAGTCGAGAACTTAATCACGGAGAACACGCAGCCTTCTCATGCCTTTGCAGACTCCTCCAACAATGCCAATGGCTACGCTCATGCTTTTCTTGCCATTATTTTTAGCTTCTCCGGTTTCGAGCAGCCCAACTATGTCATGGGCGAGATTAGCCGACCGAGACGAAAGCATCCAATTTCCATGATACTTGGTGTTGGCATAGTCATTTTACTTTACATGGCAGTAAACATTTCATATGTAGGTGATCCTTGATCTTGTCTCTCACTGTTGTGGGATACGCTTTCTAACTCTCGCACAGATGGTTGTGGTTCCGAAAGACGCACAAGTAACCAGCAACGTAGCGCAGGAGTTCTTCGAGAGAACACTTGGCTCTTTGACCGAAGACGAGACTGGCAGGCGTATATTCAACGCATTTCTGGCTATCTCAAGCATGGGAAACATCATTGTCATGACTTACACCGCTGCTCGTGTAAAGCAAGAGATCGCAAAAGAGGGCATCATCCCCTATGCTAAGTTCTTTGCTCAGGATGGAGACATCTCCGTAGGTCGTCTACTTCATTGGCTCAAGAAGAAGGGCATGTTTAGTTCGCTCTTGAGCACGCGTTGGCTCTCACCCGAAGACCACAGAGAGAGAACCCCTGTAGGCGCTTTCGTCCTGCACCTTTGCTCGTGTTTCATCCTGATCTTTGCCACTTGGGGCATGAACTACACCAATTCCTACACCCTACTCACTAGTTTGAGTGCGTACGTCATCAATGCCTTCTTTGGCATCTTCCTAGGTCTGGGTATTCTCATCCTGCGCTTCAAGGGACCTCCCAGGACCGACATAGACGAGGTACATTGCCCAGCGGCACCTCCACCGACTTGGCGACAGATGACAGGAAAGCACATCAACCCAACGCTGAGCGTAATATGCGCGGTCATTTATATCATTGGTGGACTCTGGCCTATTGTCACCATTTGGATCAAGCCCACAACTGGGCAAGGCCTCAAGTGGTGGCTTGTACCATCCATCACATGGTCTGTCATTGGCGGTGGTATCATCTGGTTCCTGGGCTTCATCGCGTTCGCATGGCGCAGAAAGCAGAAGAGGAATGAGATATTCGTGGTAGAGAAGAAGCCTGAATTTGAGAGCGCTGATGTAACCGACGATTCGGGAGAAAAGGCTGGCGGGTATGTTCTCGTGCATGAGACAGTATATCTCAGCTGGATTGCAGCAGAAACCCATGAGTCCAGAAGATCTGGCTCGTCAGGATTCCAGGAGCGCACAGATACCATACCGGCGCCTTCGGCAAATCGATATGCTGGGACAGACTTTGAAGCCTTCTACGAAGAGCAGGACGATGGTGGACCGCCAGGGGCATATAATAGAGGCTACAGAACTTAGTTAGGAACCATATTAGCTAGAGAAATTAGGAATAAGTTTCCAAATCAATTATAGAAGTTTATAGTCCGCATTGGTGCAAATATTCAGATTAGTTGATCTGCTAGTCGGGGTGTAGGGTAAGATGAATGATGTCTATAGCAGGTGGTCACTAAAAAATCAAGACTTTGCCTAACCGCAGGTAAGAGTAATGAAATTAATTAGATATCTTAGTCTATCTTTACCCTAAAGGATGCTCTAGTTATTATAATAACTTATCCTAAGCTTAGTAGGCGTCCCGATTATCAGACTTTTCAAAAAAGTAAATTGCTTTATTCTTGGTATACCTGAAACGCTGCTTTCTTTGTAAACACCATCCGAAACCCCGCCTTTTTAATAAAAAACAAAATAATCGCCCGTCATCGACGTAACAATATTAACTAGTGTATGTGTGGTATCATAACTCGCTTACGTATCAAAATCCCGTGCTTTGCGGGCCAGGACCCGGACGTTGTCGACGAAACCCTCAACGAGCTCTTGGTAGCGATGAACACCGCCATTAGCGGCTTTGCGACCTTGGTCGATGAGTAGTTTTGGATTGAGCTCAATCTCAAGCTCGTGTTCCTTGTCCATTCGACCCTGTAGATAGTTAGCATGATTCAAGTTCGGGTGGGGTGGAATCCAGAAAACGTACCCCTGGGCCAGCATGAGTGACCTGTGTGAGGTCAACTTGGTAAGGCCCTTGTGTGTAGCTCAGCCGATCCTTGTTCCGATCGGGATTATCTCCACGATTTGGAAGCTGCTCCAACTCTTCCACCGAACCATCCCAGTTCATTTCGAGGTTGATACTGATGCGGCAGTCCATAGGCAACATAGGGAAATGGATGTCGATATCGGCGACACGAGCTTTGATGATTTTGCCAAGAACTTCCTGAGTCTTCTGGTCGTATGTCACTCGCACGCGGACCGTCTTTCTTGCGCCCAGTCGGCTTCGCATGCAACCAGGGATTCGAGCTTGCAGATCCGGTGGAAGCTCGAAGAAACGATCAATTTCTCTTCGGTGCTTGTAAACGACTGGAACGCGTTGACCACCATGAGGGCCGCGAGGATGCGTCATCTTGACAAGCTCATTGAGAAAATCGTTGTTCTTCTTATGGGCCACCTACACCTCATTAGCAACCGTCTACGTGAGACACATTCGGGAAAAACTTACCTCCGTCATGCTACTCTTGAAGGCGACACGATTGTTATCTAGCAGGACACATTCTGAAGCGAGTCCACGGTCGATCCGATGGTTGGTGTCTCTGTCAATAAGAGTGCCAAGTTTTGCCTCGACCTCAAATTCTATACCTCGGCTGATGATTTCTTGCATGTCAGGAGTACTGAGAACATTTAGAAAGAGAAAATCGGCCACCTGTCTAGAAATATCCTCAAATGGTTTCACCCCGGTAATACTAGGCTCCCAGGGCCCGAGTACATCTGCAGGCTGTGGCTCGGCGGGTGGTGCAGAATGGGCAGGCGGGTTGGCTCTGGTAGCCTCAGGTGAAGCAGGGCGACTGGAGCGGCTGTTCTGTTCCTGTTTCCCGTTGATATGAGAGTGAACTCTCTTCTGCAACACAAAGTTCGCATTGGTAGGCAACTTGGAGCCTAGCTTTCGGAAATCCTGTGCCCAGATGGGTGGCTCTGAGTAGCGTGTTCGCTTCTTCCCTGTTGGTGCTAGGGGTGAACTAGAAGATATTGATTCATGCTTGACAGAAACCTGGCCACCGTTGACCTCAGTAGGTCTGATTCGCTTCTCTTCAGGCTCTTGCTTCGGGCTGAGGTCGCGATCCTCGAGCTTCCGCTTCGCAGGAGTTGCCGCGCGCTCCATGTTGATGGACATAGGTTGGGGAATAGAAGCTTGTGCGGGCTGTTTGGCTCTAGCGTCTGCTGCCGCAAATGCAGCTAGCGGATCAGCGTTGCTTTGGAGCGATGGTACTCGAGTCTTGGGACTGACGGACTGGCTTGGCGCTCGCTCACTATGCGATTGAGATCGTCGATGTAGGTCTGGAGCAGGTGAGCCGTAGCTACTAGATATACGCTTGGTAGGAGGCGGAGGTGGAGGTGGTGAGCTTTGTACTTGTGCTTGTGCCTGTGTCTGTGCTTGCGCTACTGGGGCACCCGCCGTGTAGGAAAGTCTTTGTTGGTATGGACTCGAAGGCTGTGCGAACCCCCCCGTAACTGATGTTTGTCTTGATCCAGCAGACAAAGGCGGACCGACAGGTGTAGCTGGCTGTGATGGTTGGCGATTGTATTCTCCTGGAGGTGGACGTGAAGCAGCGACAGGGCTACCTTGAATATAAGAAGAGCCGTAAGGATGTTGAGTGTGAGCAGATGTTGGGGTAGGAGTAGAGTGAGTAGAATGGGTAGAATGGGTAGCTGATTGTGAACGTTGATTCAAATAAGGTTGAGGGTTTGTTGTCCCGACGGGTGGTGTTTGAGGGATAGAATGTTGCTGCTGTTGATGAGTCGAAGTATAATGACTAGGTGCATGACCTGGAGGTATGCCTTGTGGGCCCTGTGAGAAGCTTTCTCGAGGTGCGTACTGAGCGGGCGGGTATTGATGTCGTTGAACAGGGCTTGCCATCTCCGCAGGGGACTGCGTAGGTGGGAAGGGGTATCCAGCAGCAGCGGCAGCCGATGCAGCAGAAGGAGTTGTCGATGCTCGGTAGGGCGATTGACCTGGAGTTGGACCGCTAGGGGATCGCGCATCGTGGAAGGAACCCGGTGGTTGTAGTGGAGGCGGCACAGGACGTCCTGGATAAGGTCCGGGTGTCTGGTACGGAGATTGAGGTGGATACGCACCAGGCGCCGGTGGTTGATGGGGAGATGGCTGAGGATGCGACGGTGGCCGCGACTGAGGCCGATGAGGATGGCCAGCATGCGGGGGATATTCTCGAGGCATCGGCTTGCCCGGCGAGGGATGAGGTGGTGGCTGTCGGTTGTATTCGTGATAGTATGGAGGTGGAGCGGGTGCTTGGGCCGGGCTCTGTAATGGTCGCTGCATCTGCTGCTGTGGGTGAGGTTGTTGAAGATGCGGCGGCGGTTGCGGCTTCGGCGCAGGCTTGGCCGGAGCGCGGTCGCCACCGTCAGATGTGTTTAGAACAGATCGAAGATCCATGGCGATGGGATGATAGGAGGTTGAAGAATTTGCGACAACACGACGCCGCCAGGTTTCGGCGCGAGGGAAGACCACAAAGTAATTTCAATGCCGATCACTCGTCTTGGACCAGATCGTAGACGCGACTAGAGCGCAACCAAGTATAAAAGGATGCTGTCCTCAATAAAAGAGAGTATTGGACGTTGTTAAAGCGATGGAGGACGTTCGTCGTCGCGCGAGGAGGACGGCGCAAGTGGACATGGATGACTGGTTGGGATGTTTCTACGCCGCCATGGCGAGGCTGCCACGCTGTCGAATTGACGATTGGCGATTGGTGAATATAGATCGCGTATAGGAATATGTAGACGCGGCTTATGAATATTCGTACGTTTGATGTCGTGGAGGGGTCGTATGCGCTGGACGTTGTTCGCGACCTCAAATGGTCATGTTCGATTCGATTATTTGGTGTTGGTGTCCTGTCGTCGTTTTCTGGCGACAAACAAAGATGGATAGGCGACAGCCTGACGCTAGAGCTTCAGGGATGTGCCCAAGGTACCACTGTACATGACGACGGGACAAAGTCGATTTTTTTGCGGCCAAGCTGTTTCTGATTGTTAGTACATGTTTGGTAGGCTAATTACTATGGAGATTCAGGTACCACTTGCGGAATCTCTGGGAGGCTTGGCATAATTTCCTGAGGTAAGCCATTTTAGGTGAGACACGCTACTTGTCACTTTTCCATATGCCCTGAGATAGAATGCTACCAACTCAAGACCAGGGTCAGATGCCGTGCGTTTCCAGTGGAGGTCAAGTCCTTTCTAATCTCAGGGCTCAAGCTCCAAGAACCTCAGCCTTATTATCTAAGGATGTTTATATGATCTTCCTCTTAGCTCCAAGCTTCAGAAGTATCAATTCTACTCACCTTGTGCTTGTTCCTCAACGTCATAGTTGAAAAGCCAATCGGGGTTTAGTTGACTCTTGTGCTGCCCTAGTTGTTCGTGCCTCAAGGTTCAGATCAGCAGCATGGGATAGGACACTATACGCTGATTCCACTTAAGCATTGAGAACTGTCTACTACCTAGCGAATAGAAGGTCTTAGTAAAGCTTTTCGTGATGTCCCAAGTGAACCAATTCCCGCGAGTATTCTATACACCTGAAGGTCATTGACTGCCCGTACAGTACTGTGCAGACTCATATACTACGCTCCGATCCTATTGATGATTCTCCTCATTTGGTTCATTTAGCTCAGTAGATGCTTTGTCTGCAGAGTTTGCTATTTAATATGTGTTGCTCCAACCCAATTCGCAGTCCCGTCGTCGTGACGCAACTTGTGCCCTGTCGCGTGGAATCTCAATCCTTGCCATGAAGATCACAAGGGAAGCTCCTTGATCACGTGTCACTCCAAGACAGAGCTTATGTAATTTCGCACCTGCCTGGAGCTCTCGCTGGCCCGTGCACCCACTGCAAGGCAGAGCTGTGCCTGACGTGGACCATCTTGGAGTGACCCTTCTGGAGCAAAACACCAATCAATCCATCGCCTCCATCGCTCTCAATTCTGTTACCATCTCCTTTGTTTCTGCTCAACCCTAGCAATTACGTTATCGGGCTCTGCTTATGCCCTTGGGTTTGTACGGAAACAGTCCTTTCTCTACAGCTCGACCATTTCTATCCCAACAACCTCTCACATCACCTCTCGTACTGTTACAGACATCTCTCGCCCGTCCCCACGACCCGTCGCACGCCTTCAAGATGCCTGGTATCGTCTCGGCGACCGGCGTCCTCGCCTTCCTCACCGATGAGGAGCCCGAACTCAAGGTCTTCGCTCTGCAGACCCTCAACGACGATATCGATACTGTTTGGACCGAGGTTGCTGCGGTCCTAAGCCAGATGTACGTCATCCTGGCGTTTCGCCTCTCGTGCTGTGATGAACGATGATTGCTAATTTTTCCTTAAAGTGAGGCTCTCTATGAGGACGAGTCTTTTCCTGAGCGACAGCTCGCTGCTCTTGTCCTCGCCAAGGTCTACTACCACCTTCAAGCCTACAATGACAGCATGGTGTTTGCACTCGCCGCTGGCGATCTCTTCAAGCTCGACTCACCCGGAGAGTTCGAGGAGACCATCATCTCCAAATGTGTCGACCAGTACATCGCTGTCACTGCTGCGAAGAAGTCTACTCCTCAGGCTTCCAAGACTACCGACCTCCCTGAGCTAGCTACTACTTTCGCAAGCGGCGCCGAGGGTGCTGTCATGTCTCCCACCACGCCTTTCTCGCAAACGACTCTGCCTCCCAAGTCGCTCCTCTCGCGTGATTCTATCGACAACACCATGCTCGAAGCGACCTTCCAGCCTGCTTTCAAGCAGGGCCGATCCGGCTCCATTGCCGAGCTCCCCGACCAGGCCACTGGCTCGCTGCAGAGGGTTATCGATCGACTTTTCGAGAGCTGCTTGGAGCAGGGCCGATATAGGCAAGTGGTCGGTATTGCTGTTGAGGCCAAGAACCTGGATGTCCTCCGAAGCGTTATCAAGCGCGCTAGCGACGACGAGAAGAAGGCCAAGTCCAATCCCCTCGAGAACTCTCCTGGTCCTGCCGAGGATCTTATGGAGTACACATTGGGTGTTTGCATGGATATTATCCAGGAGAGAGGTTTCCGAACCGAAATCTTGAGGTTGATTCTTGATCTTCTCAACGAGATTCCTAACCCTGATTACTTTGCCATTGCCAAGTGCGTCGTTTACCTCAACTCCGACGACGAAGCTTCCCGTATGTTGCGCAGTCTTGTTGAGAAGGGTGATCGTTTTTCCCTTGCAAATGCTTACCAAATCGCTTTCGATCTCTACGACAACGGCACACAAGAGTTTCTTGGCAAGGTTCTGGCATCTCTACCTGCCAGCGAGCCTGCAAAGAAGGAGGAGACAGACGAGAACGGCGAACAGTCCAATGAGAGCGAATCACTACTCGAGAATAAGCAAGAGGCACCCGAAAACGAGCTCCCCGCAGAGGAGACCAAGGCCTACCGCAACATTCGAGCCATTCTTGATGGCAGCAAGACTATTCGTCTCAACCTTGAGTTCCTGTATCGTAACAACCGAACCGACCTCAGCATTCTCAACAAGGTGCGCGATAGTCTTGAGGGACGCAACTCCATCTTCCATACCGCCGTCACATTCTGTAACGCCTTCATGAACCAAGGAACCACCAACGATAAGTTCTTCCGTGACAACCTGGAGTGGCTGGGTAAAGCTGTCAACTGGTCCAAGTTCACTGCTACTGCTGCCCTGGGTGTCATCCACCGAGGAAACCTATCTCAGTCGCGAAAGCTGCTCGAGCCCTACCTCCCGCGACAGGGTGGCCTCAGCAGTGGCTCTATTTTTAGCCAAGGTGGTGCTCTGTATGCTTATGGACTAATTCATGCCAACCACGGAGCCGAGGCTCTGGACTACCTTAAGACGCAATTTATTCAGGCTGAGGAGGAGGTTGTTCAGCACGGCGGTGCTCTCGGTCTTGGTATTGCAGGTATGGCCACTGGCGATTGGGAAATCTTTGAGAAGCTTCGAGAAATTCTATTCCAGGATTCGGCTCTCAACGGCGAGGCTGTTGGTCTGGCCATGGGTCTCATCATGCTCGGTACCGGAAACGTCAAGGCCCTAGAGGACATGATTACCTATGCCCATGAGACCACACACGAGAAGATTGTTCGCGGTCTTGCCATCGGTATGGCTCTCATCATGTTTGGTCGCCAAGAAGGAGCCGACGTTCTTATCGAGGGTCTCCTTAACGACCCTGATCCCACACTACGATATGGTGGTATCATGACTGTTGCCCTTGCCTACTGTGGCACTGGCAGCAACAAGGCTATCCGAAAGCTGCTCCACATTGCTGTTAGCGATGTCAATGATGATGTGCGCCGAATTGCCGTTATGAGCTTGGGTTTCATTCTTTTCCGCAAGCCTGGAAGCGTGCCTCGTATGGTTGAACTTCTGTCCGAATCATACAACCCCCACGTCCGATATGGTTCCGCCATGGCTCTTGGCATTTCTTGCGCAGGTACTGGCCTTGACGAGGCCATTGACTTGCTCGAGCCCATGATGAAGGACCCTACGGACTTTGTACGACAGGGTGCTCTGATCTCCCTTGCCATGATCCTTGTTCAGCAGAACGAGGTCATGAATCCCAAGGTCACTTCGATCCGCAAGATCCTTAAGAAGGTGGTTGGCGACCGTCACGAAGACGCCATGACCAAGTTTGGTGCTGCCCTTGCTCTTGGTATTATCGACGCTGGTGGTCGCAACTGTACCATCGGCCTCCAGACCCAGACCGGCAACCTCAACATGGCTGGTATCGTCGGTATGGCTGTCTTCACTCAATACTGGTACTGGTTCCCTTTCACCCACTTCCTGTCCCTGAGCTTCTCCCCCACCTCTGTCATCGGACTCGACCATGACCTTGAGATTCCCGACTTCAAGTTCCACTCCGCTACTCGACCCAGCCTCTTCGACTACCCTCCTGAACAAGAGGTCAAGACCGAGGAGGGCCCCGCCCTGATTGCCACCGCAATTCTATCAACAACTGCGCAGGCCAAGCGACGAGCCCAGAAGAAGGAGCGTGCTCAGCGAAGAGATAGCATGGACATCGACACCGCCCCTCCTAAGAGCGGTGGCGACAAGATGGATGTCGATGACGACAAAAAGGCTGAGGAGGCCAAGGACAAGAAGGAAGACCAAGAGAAGGAGGCTGCTACCGCCGCGGACACCAAGAAGAAGCCTGAGAAGGAGAAGGTTGGCTACGAGATCGAGAATATGAGCCGAGTTCTTCCCGGCCAGCTCAAGTACATCAGCTTCCCCGCTGGCCGATACAAGCCTGTCAAGAAGGTGAGCACACTGGTTTCTACTGATCTAATGATTGCATTTACTGACTCTTCATAGCCCACTGGTGGTCCCCTGCTACTTCACGATAGCCAACCGGATGAGGAAAAGAGCCTGCTCGAGGAAAAGCTTAAGAAGGTGACGATCGAACGCGCCCCCGTGGCGGGCCAACAAAACGCCCGAAGCGGACGATCCGGTGGCCAGGGACGTTCTCTGCTTGAGGGTCTTGCCGACTCTCAGCGAGCTGGTTCTTCTAATAGTGCTATGATTGGACAGCTGTTGCGCAACCAAGGCCGTTCTCCCTTTGGTCTTCTCGACGCTGAGCCCCAAACTCCCGGCGGCAATGGAGGCTCAGGCGCTGCCGCTGCTGCGGGTGTTCTGACTGCTGTCGACGAGGACAACGAGGGTGATGAGGAGGCCAAGACACCTGGAGAGTTTGAGTATTTCACAGACGCCGAGGATGACGACGACGATGATGACGAGTAGGGGTAATTACTGGTACAAGGAATGGCCCAAACATGAGGCTGATGCTGTGGAGATAGTTGGATTGTACACTTAGATGAGTTCGATCAAGCGGATAGAGGCATTTGGGCGAAGGCTAATGTACAATACGCCTTGGGGGGATGCACGCAATTAGCGGAGAATAGAAGTTGGCGGTTTACCGTCCGTGATAACATTTGGCTTTCTAATTTGTTAAGTGACTGCTTGCACACTCGATCTATAAGTTCTACACAATATTAAAACAAACCGTATTGACGATCCATGCATCAATCGCTCTTGCTAATGACTCCGTTTCGCCCACCCAAACTTCAATGCGGATTCTGGACCCATTTTCTCCATGCTATTTGCTAGATTCTACAGTGCTGCTGCTCGTCTCAATAGGGCACTCAGCGCACACCTTCATACGATGCCATGCCGTAGCAAGATTCCCGCGAAGATTCCACGTCGCAGAGTGGCTCTCAGGCTGTGTATTGTACGCCTCATCTGTAGCTTTTACGACAATCGTAGCGCAGCGCTTTCCTGATTCAGTCTGTTCAAACGCAGCAAGAGGTACGGCACCTTGAAACTTCCATCTTCGCCAGGCCCAGGCTGCATGACCAAAGCAAGGGGATTGCTCGTCGTCGTTTGGGGAGCAGTCGGGAAGGATGGTGGCTTGGGACCAGGATTTGCCATTATCGAGGGAGATGTCGACGCGGATGATGGAGCGGCCTCCGCCTGAATATGCATAACCACTTAAAGAGGCTGGTTTTGAGTGAGTCTCTGACTTGTCATCTTTAAAAGTTATCCAGTCGCCGAGTTTGCAAGTTGTTATGGCGCTTTGTACGGGTAGTTCTTGGATGGCAGGCGCTGTGTCCCAATCCACTTGCTTCTGGTTCGGCCCAAAGCATTTATAGTCGCGTCGTTGCCACTGGGACGTACTCTCTTCGTCACTGAGGGTGACATGGTTCAGCCACTTAACAGACCGCGCAGCTACATGTCCTGGAACGACAGCCCGTAAAGGAAACCCGTGGTCACGCGGAAGGGCATGGCCGTTCATCCCGTAGGCAAGTATCACGTCGCCTTGGGGATCAATTGCCTTTTTGAGAGGAATGGATGCGCCGTAAGCTTCTAAGCCGGAGAATTGAACGTGCTTGGCCTCGGACTCGCCTGTCAGGCCCGAGTACAAGTCAAAGCCTGCATCTTCCAGCACGTCCGAGAGCAAGACACCCTCCCAGCAAGCGTTCGAGATAGCTCCGGCTGTCCAAGGAAGGCCATTGGTCTTGCGACCCGACTCTTCGTTCATGTGGCGACGGCGGTTGCCAGAACATTGCAACACGGCTGTGACTTTGCGAGGCTTGAAACGAGTCTTGAGATCGGCAAGTGTGTACTCTTTTGTGGTGCCGTCGGGAAGCTCAATGGTGAGAATATGGTTGTCGGGGTTCTCGGCAATTGTCGGCACCCACATGTGGTTGCGCACGTAAAAGAGGCCATTGGGTGTAAGAAACTCGTTTGTCATAGCATCCGCAGGAGTTTCTGCGTTTCTGGGCTTTTCCGTCATGGTCATCAAGTCTGGATGTCGGGTCGGGTCGTCGGCAAACGGATCCTCAATCGCTTCCTGCGCCGGCCGTCCATTGACCAAGTCTGCCGGGTCGACATAACCGATAAGGTACTGATTTAGAATATCATAGACGTAGTCGTTTTTGTGTATCGAAAAGATATCCCAGTATGGGTCAATGGAGCCTCCCGCAGCGCGGAGGATAACATCGCCTCCAGGATGTGCGCCTATCCAATCCGTGATATCGTAGACCTTGTCACGATGGATAACCCAAGGATTTTCGGAGTGAGCGTCATGTTTGCGAACTTCGGTGATACGGTATCGAGGAAGAGAGGGATCTCGGACGTCGCTGGAAGCGCTTTCGGGGTTTGAAGGGGCATCGCATTGTGTAGGAGATTGTTGCGCCAAGATGTAGGCAAAGTAAAAGGAGGCAAATCCGGCAAGGAGAGCCGCGAAGGAGGCACTCGGGTATCTCGGTGTAGTCGCTAGTTTGGTTGATGCAGGAGGTTTCGCAGATGCAGATCTTGTAAGCCGAGTTGCAATGAAGCAGCGAGATTGTGCCCTCGCAGAAGCTTGTGGGACAGGGGTTGGCAAAGATGGTAAGGGTCGTAGCTGGCTGACCAGGCGTCGTGTCGACCGCGAGAACATGGTTGCAGAGGTTCTAGGTAGTGTGCTACTGTGATAGTGAACAACGAGGCATCGCCGACAGGCCGCCTCTCGGAACAATGGGCGCTGGATGTTGTCGCAATCGATTCTCTGCTAAGATCTGGAGTAGACGTCACTGTGGAATAAATGGAACTTGAAGACAAATGACGTCGGGGAATCTTTCGGAAGTTGATTAGGTATCGACTATCAAGACAGTTAGTGAGATGAAGAATCTCACTTGATATAAGCCATCATGATAAGCCAGCGGTGAACCGTAATAGACACGTGAACAACATCGGAAGTCGGGAACGAGTCAAACCAGAGGCCGAGACAAGCATCGTGACCGTCGCACTTGAATGATATGCAATTGCTTGAGATTGGATGTGGAAGAAATGGCCGATGAATGCCGCTGGAAGCCATTATTTGTTATTAAATGTTACGTCACTTGACACATCAACTCAGGCCGTCATTGGCTGGCTCACCTTAGGTAAGGCCGCAAGTGGAAGGTGTCTGGAGAAGCTAGGCGCTACACCACAGAGGGTAGACCCCTGTAGTTATCTGCAGCCACTTTGCGATGCAACTGCCGTTGGTCAGTTAAATGTTAGTCACCCCAATCACCTCAATCACCGACGAGGATTGATGATTTCGCAGGAACACTTCAACACCTGAAACTGCTACTCAGCTCTTCGCATCATCCCTGCGAATTGCTGGAAGACTATCTCGTTCTCGAGGCAACCTCCTGCAGGTGTCCAAATAATGGGAACACAATACCTGCAAGCCCGCGATATGCATGATGATGAGCAGACGAGACGGACTGCATCCCATTGGCGACAAAAGACTTCTTGAATGAGACAATTCAGGGGGTTTGTCGGCTTAAACAAGTCAGCTTCCCTCACAAGGCCGATTTATATTGCCTCAAACTCCTGGGCTCCTTATTCCCAGTCTCGAACTCAGCCTTACTATGCCTTGACTCTGAATGACCCTGGCGTTGATTGAAGAAAGGTGAGAGAAAGTTGAACTGTCCAGACGGAGATTGGAAATCTTCGCCATCTTCAATTGTCCCTTTTGCTAGTATTGTGCACCATCTTGCCCATTCTCTATATGAAGTCCACCTATCGCTTCCACTCACACCCTATTTTCGAGATCTTGCGCCAACGCCAGGACACAGCCATCCAAGTTGAGAGCCCACAGAGTGTTTTCGATACAGCATTCCCTCATCAATGTGTTGTCCTCTAAGACGAGGCCAGTCCAGGCAAAACTCGACGCAAACCGACGTATCATAAACAACTGGGCAGTTACATGAAGGGCTAATCGCCACCGTCGCCGCCGCCAGCATCGAAACTACCACCAAAATCATGACTACCACCGAAATAGCCATGTCCATGGCTGCTAGAGCTGGAGTCATAATGGTGACTATAACTGTGGCTACCAGAGCCCGAGCCTGAGCCTGACCCATGGCTGTGACCATGACCAGCAGAACCAGACCCAGACCCAGAGCCGGAACCAGAACCTTGACCAGCAGAGCTAGAGCCACCAGAATTCTGGGTAGAACATCCTACTCCGTTCCCAACACTCGTCAAGTGATCACCCCCGCCGAGCTCCAGGTCGGTATTCGAGTTCAACGATGACTGGTTATTCGAACATAAGCCCAACCCGTGCATAGGAGTAGACGCAAAACTGTCATCCTCCTTGGATGTTTCAGACAATATCTCTGGAATCTCAAAGACCACAGGAAGTCCTTCAAAAGGCAGAATACCCCTGCCAAGAGGAGCGGCTTTTGATGCAGGATGCTCTGAGACGTTAGGGAGTCGGTTGGTCTCGTTGGCCTTGCCCTTGCCCTTGGCCTCCTTATCGCTTCCACTCGACTGGGATGAGTTAGATCCGCCGCCCAGTCTTTCAATGACAGCCGCGCTGTTGGATCGATCCCTGACTTCAATTCCCGGTTTCTTGGTACCTTGCCCGTCTGCCTTGCGTCGGAATATATGTGTGGACAAGATGATCCAAACCGCTCTCATGTTGTTCTTGCTGAAGATCTTGACGGGTAACCGGATAAAGAGGATGACCATTTTGATACAATTCGCCCCTTCCTCCCTGAGTTCTCCAGTGAGGTGCTTGGTGAACATGTCGGCGATGATTAAGCCAATAAAGAAGATGAAAATTAAACCAAGGATCGCCCAGGAGAAGATGCCAGCCTGGCGGTCCTCGTATATGGACCACGGGTCCGTGAACTCGATGGGAGTGGTGTTTGACATCTCAGGATGAGGGATCATCATGGTGGCCGAGTAAGAGAGGCGTTGTTATCGCCGTCTTGGGAAAAGATTATGGACCAGGTGGGATGGGTATGGGAGGGGAACATGAGCACAGAAAAGGTTGAAGATGTGGACAAGTAAAGGAAAGGGGTGGGGTTTAGGAAGAGAAAGGAAAGGATACGGCGTGTTCTGGTTCTCCTCTCCCGCGTGCCGTGTGCCGAAAGACTATTATGAAGAACGTATGAGGATAAAGTAAGTGTTTATTTCATGGGTATCGCATGCATGAACTTGATGCTAGAGATAAGGAACCTTGTGGGCTTCGACGAGGTATCGCGAGTGCTCGAAGCCATAATTCTAGCGACATCCTGTCTAAAATCCCCCTTCTCTTTTGTTCAATTTCATATAATCTAGTCAAAGATTGTATGCCTTCACGTCAGATATCTTCAATTTGTTGTGTAGCATCCCCAAACTGAGACAAGATTATACCCGGCATGAGGGCCTATCACCATAGGCTTTGACAAGATTGTATGTGCACGTGGACCCATTGCTGCACTTGAGGCTTCAAACATTGAGTCTTAAGATATATCGGCCCCTTTGCAACCCACTCGAGAAGTTACCATTGTTGAGCTCTAGTAGACAAACCCACTACCAAATTCACACACTTGCATGACTCGACATATAAGTGAAATATCTTGCACAAGTCCCGTGACCCGAACAACGCAGGAGAAGCACTATCTCCATTTGACTTTCAAGGCAGAGCCAAAGTATAAATGCCGACCTAAAAAAAGACCGGGTCTCTGATTCAGGAACCTTAGGTTGTAACTTCCCGATCCAATGAACATCGTACTGTACAATATCTATACTCTATAATTCTAACGAACATACTTGAACAAACTCAATGGTCGAGGTTGAGATACAAGTTGCCAATGTCAATGCCAGTGCCAGTGCCAGTGCCGCGACAGTGATAGACAGACAATGGCAACCCCAGTATCAACATCACCCTCCCTCTCGCCCTCCGCGTCAACAACCTCCCTCCTCCGTCGCGTCGGCTCCTTCAAGAGCAAAAACGATCTATCCGAGCGCCTCGGTTCACTGAGGATGAGTGCGTTGCGCCTGCATCACCCACATCGCACCTCTAAAAGGCTGACATGAAAATGCACTATCAAGCCAGCGCAAAAGCACGCGCGAGGAGCGTTTCGAATCCGCAGGCTTCTTGGTCGAGAAATCGTTCGCAGCCTGTTACGCCGCTGTCGCCGGGGTTCCCGACGCTGGGTCCGTCGGCGAGTGGCCATCGTCAAGGGCTACCAGCGTGGGATAGGACTTTTGACGCTGTTTATCACGGCACGGCCCGAAAGGCCAGTTTTGAAGATGTTCTTTCTTCTTTCTTTGAGGCTCATGGAAGAAAAAGACCTTGTTCTGGGTATTTCCGTCTTCCGGACTCTGTGCGATTACGGATCTGTCAGTATCTTCTCCCCAACAGCGACAAGCCTCTGCGTTTGAACAAACACTCCTTCAACCGCGATGTCTGGCGCGCGCAAGACTTTGAATCTCCAACTTCTACTCTAAAACCCCTCTCGAACTACTTCCAAGTATCGTTTGCTTTTCGCGCTGATGTCCTCATCGCATTTCTCCAACATCAAAGACTCCACGCCGTCTTTTCCCCATTCATCGGACCAAGAATCAGCCCGCTTGCTACAATATGGCTCAACCTCTATGGAATGTATGCGGTCAACATCGTTATCGAACTAGATATGACGCATCTCGGCTGTGGTTCTGAACCTGGCGCCGCGGACCTTTTGCCCAACGTCGAGCACATCGAAAACTTGATCCAGAAGTTCGTCGCCGCACAGCTCAAACGCAGTGAATCATGTCCGATGCAGAGTCTCGTCCTTCTCTGTCGTCGCTTCCACGGAAAACGACCCCCGAAGCCTATCCCAGTGCGATACAACGGCACGATCAACTACAGTCGGCCAGCGTCTAGAAGTGCCAAAACGCCCGAGCCATACAGTCCGACAGAGACTCTCCAACGGAGACAAGGATTCGAATCAGACGCCGAAAGGTTGACAAGTCCTACATTTCCGGCCGACCTTCGAAGTCCCACCCTTCCTACAATATCCCTCGTTCAAGAATACTGCCCTGACTCGTACCTCATGTTCTGCAACAACATCCTCCATCTCAAAGGACGCATCAACTCCATCCGTATGTGCGGCTTCAGTGAGGACTACACAGCACGCTTTGTTGGAACGCTCTTCTCCAACGAGCACAAAAGCCTCGCCTACCGCGTCGCGCCATCAACAATATGGCCCAAACTAAATGGTCAGAAATCCTACGTGGACATGGGAGACGGAAATCTCTCTCTCGACGAGCATGAAGTGTCTGCTTCTAACGACATACCGAGTGTTTTGCGTATGTGGGAAGGCTGCGTTCAACTCCCGCCACCCATCATCGACGTACACGGAAACCTTCTTCTTCCTGCCATCGTAGGTGACTTGCAACAGCTAAGAAACGCCGTGGCTAGAAGTGGAACTAGCTTATCGGAGCGCACATGCGAGGAACTTCGCAAAGAAACAACGAAGGGGAGCGAGAACTCGGAAAAGAAGAGGCTTTTGTGGTTCAAGAATAACAATGGGAAAGGAAAGCTCAAGAAGAAGAAGAGGGTCTTGAGTAGAGACGCTGCTACGACGTATTGACTTGGTTTTGGTCATCAACTGGGACTTGGAAACATAGAGGACACAATGGCTCACGCAAATATAGATTATCATTGTGATAGGTAGTGTATAAGCACATCGGAAACCACCATCAATTCATCAAACCTCATCAGAGGCTATGTATTAACTCATCAGATCATGGAGGCACAGATATTTACTGTGCTGTCTAAAGTGAACAAGGCTTTTAACTAGGTTTTCCCCTAAATTAAATAGCATCAACCCCCTCTTATTGCTTTTGTAAAGACTGTATTAAGTTAGCACAAGCTCGTCCGTAAAGCTAATGGGAAAACTTACAATGGCAAACTTGCTTCTCGCCCGGATCCTGGCTCCAAAAAACACTAGAACCCATGGTATAAGCGTCAAGCCGGTAGCAATACCGCCCAAAACACAGCCTGCGTTCTTCAGACCCAGATTGTCAAACATAATTCCGGTCAATACTGGGAATATGCCACCCAGCACGTTACGACAGAAGCTCTGTGCTGCAAGTGCTGATGAAGCGTACATGTGATATGTGTCGGCAAGATAGTTGAACGTGGCAAGGTAGACAGAGTAAATGCCCCAGTTTGCAAAGCCAATTCCGATTGCTTGGGTGTAATGACTTGTGCTGATCGGACTGAGGAATGCAACAAACAAGCCAGCGGGGAGGAGAAGCGCCGTAAGGCAAGTGAAGTATAGTCGTGCCTCGGGCGAATCGGCGGGGAAGTGCTTTCTCATGAACTGCCAGAACCGAGGGACTTCCTTCTCGTCAACGTGTCCAGACCAGAGAGGGTGCTTCATCAGATTCTCTTGAAGGATGCCTACTACAGTCGCAATGATAGCCGATGCCATCATTGCGACGTAGACGCGCATGGACAAGTTGTAGTTGTCGGAGTATAGGTAGGGGACAATTGAGAAGGACAAATAAAGAACAGCCCAGGAGAAGGCGGCCCAGAGAGAGAACCAAAAGACCACAGGCTCTGTGAAGAGGAGATAGAAGGGGCGCATAACCGAGGTTGCCATCATTTGACCCAAAGGAGGCCGTTGTTCGTCAGCTTCCACGAGCCATCGAACTCTTTGCAAACGGCGTTCCCTGTTGTACTCAAGCTTTGTGTCATGACCGGGCATGGTCTTGACACTTGATGCAGATGAGCTATCACTGCTCTCCTCTGGGACATCGGTGACCCATACTCCATACACACCAGCCTTCTCCAATTCTTCGTACCACTGGTTCAACTTCTTAGCCTTCCGCGATAGAAGCACTGACCCTCGAGTCTCCTTGAAAAGAACCAAGATGGCGACCAACAGGAGCCCATCCAGAATGGCTTGATGCCAAAACGACCATTTCCAGGCCAGTGCGTCGTCATCTAGATCATTCACAAAAGCAGCTGCCACCAGTGGACCAAGGCCAGTTCCAAACAACACGAAACCGCTGTACAACGCCATGGGAAAGTTTCTCTCCTCCTTGTGCCATAGATCAGCAATAACTCCACCCACAACTGAACTAAACACAGATCCACCAACTCCAACAAAGAAGCGGGCGATCAGCATGCCAGCCAAGTTGGGCATCACAGAGCAGACGGCTTGAAAGACCATGAAAACAATTCCAGCGAAAATGAAAACGGGCCGTCGACCCCAGATTTCGGAAATCGGGGCCAGGGCCATGGGGGCAATGGCGAAGCCTGCGCAAAAGGTTGTGATTCCAACGAGTGTTGCCAGGTGACTTGCTCCCAGGTCCCTAGCCATGGCTCTCGAAGGGGGAGAGTAAGTTCCAGCAGAATATGCCGTAAGCATTGTAGCAATGCATGACAGCGCAAGTAAGATGTCTTTCCGTGCCCGCGGCAGGGTGAAAGGCGATACGTACGGGCGGAGGTCTGGACATGGTGGAAGATTTTGAGTTTCGGTGAGGCCAGATTCGTTGTATGAAGGCGGTGATGGTAGGGGAGTGTCGAGTGTTAGATATAAATAGGATATGGGCTCTTCACTGCTGAGTTTCGGTTGTGTTGTTGCTGGCGGGACCGTGTTCTCCAACCTGATCTCGAGGTCGTTGAGGTCCTGGACGGGAGCGCCCCCAGTCTGGCGCATGTCAAGTTCAGCCATTTCGACAACTCTCGATGTTTTGACCAAGTTCACACCTGTAATTCGTGTTGAAAAGAGTATACAACGCCCAAAATGGCTTCCAAGATGAATCAAGATCCAAAGGTGACAGAGTAAAGCCAAGGTGTCCAGAACAAGGAGGACTGGATTACAAAACACGAGAAGAAAAGTGCGACAGCCCAACGGACAGAACCCGGGGGCACAAACCCGGGATTATCAAGGCTGGGGGTGTCGGCGGGAGATGAGGGCCAAAAGGCGGGATCTCGACGGGAATAATGGTGTCTTGGCACAGTATCCGCTTCTTAATGTTGGAAGGCCCACGTTTTGCGTGCCACTCGGCCGCCGGCAAAACGCTAACGGGGAATGCATCCTCTCCGGAGGGGTACTAAGAGGGAAGATCTCATTTGCGGCACGGTTTGACGGGGAGATAACGGAGGTCAGACACTGAGACCTGAGGTTGGTAAGTGACAAACTCTGAAGCTGTACAGCTCCTGTGAGAGATGTCACAAACAGTCAATCATCCTGGACTACCAAGAATTGTTGAACAGGTCACGTCGTATCCGTCCGTCCGCCCTATCGCGACAAGCATCATATCCCGGGTTGGTTTGCCGTAGTCAGAGACGAACCCGGCACCAAGGTCCCGGAAATAACATGGACGTGATCTAAGCTGAAGACTAAACGGTTAGCCCAGCCCCTAGTGCGAGCCAAGCCTTTGGCCAATGCATTTCATGAGATGCCGTTTCGGCAGCCACTTCATATGGCCAGCCACGCTCACAATGCTCATTCCCGAAATGAAAGGATAGTCGTGTGATTGGGTAGAGTACGAAGAGTTTACACAAGAATTTGGTCGAATAATGCCCCTTGACACGGTTGAAATGAGGGGTATCGGTAAAGCTTCGTTATTACCGGCTATAACCGGATATCTCTTCTGCAGTCTGCAGATCTGTGAGATTCACAAGATTTCCCCGCCATGGGATGTCACATGATGCAAATCGATGATGCACACGGGGACTGGACGGAGAAAATGGAGATTCCTTCCTGGTTTGATCACGAAGGACCTGTATGTGAGATGAGTTGGAGTATCTCAATTGATCCTTGCTTGCAGTTCCATCCGGTTATTCAAGGATCTGGTTAGCTGTTTCAATAGATGTATACTAGGAAGCGGTTATAGCAGGGGATAACTAAAACATCCGTTGATCTCTGTTCTTACTTCAGGTGTCCCAGACTAGACTATGCACGTAACCTGTCAGCTGATTATCTTGCTCATCATCATCAAACATTGGCATCATTGCTCACTAAATTCGACGATCCTCTCGAAGCCTTCAATTAGCCTGCTACTATTCTCTCTAGTTCATATTGTGTGGATCTCTTGTCGTGTTGACACTCACTTTAAACGCTCACCGGGCGCGCAATGACCATCTCGAAGAACTGACACAACTCCGAAAATGGAGCTTCGCCAAAAGGAGAGAGGGGAGAAAGAAACAACACATTATTTCAGTAAACTTATGTACTGCAATCGCATCTACCAGTGTACAGTATCGGCTTCAATTCCCGAGCACAGCATTATCTCCTTTCAGCCACTCTCCATTTTCGGAGTTTTGTCAACTCTTCAAAATGGTCTTACGCCTCAGCCAACTGATGTTCCCAACCAAGTTCATCCTCATTTAGTCGATATCGTCCTCATTCGTCTGTCCGTTCCCATTACCATTTTCTTGAACCTTAGGTCCCAACTTCTCAGTCGCCTCCTTAAGCGCTCCATCGCCGTCAAAGATACCGTCATCTTCAGGGTCCAGATTCTCGCGCTGATACTTCAGAGACTCTTGAGCACCTTCCTTCAGAGAGCCATCCTCGTTGACGTAGTCCTTGTGGTAAAGCGAGAAGAGAATAACAAGATACGGCTCTTCTGTTTCCTTGTTGCGCAAGACGTATCTGAGTTGATGTGAGCGTTTCGGACCGGGCCTGCAACGAGTGTAAACGAATGGGGCGTAAGAGAGATGAATTCACGGTGGAAACGTATCCTCGTCAACCGTTCACGGCTGGAGGTAACGCTGTGGAACATGGGGCGTCATCGAGGAGGGGAGTTGCTTACCTGAGACCTTGGCCGTCCCAGTACTTCATGATGGGTAGCTGGAAGCCAGGCAGCTTCAAAGAAAGGTTGGAAAAGTCAAGGTAGGGATTGAAGAAGTCGAAGCCGTATGTCTGGTCGTACTCAAACACCCACTTCTCTTTGCTGTCCGCCCTCAGAGCCCACTTCATACGCGCCTTGTTGGTAAGAGGAGCGCCAACTTCCTCGCGAGCTTCGAGACCGGCCTCATCGCCACCTTCTTCGAACCAAAGTCCGCCTTTCTCTTCGTCGAATTCACCGTTGCCGACATGGATGGTGTTGAAGGAGCTCAGTGCTGGTCCATACAAAAAGGGCTTGTCGGCGTACGCATCGCCATCCAATCCAGGGTCGATCCACCAGCGAACTATGCTCATTGCTGTGTTGAAACCTGGAGGTAGACGATCGCGAATAGGGTGGTCAAAGTCATTTCCAAACTGCAGATCTGAACCCTTGATACCGTCGCTCTCGTCACCATTAGAGGGCTTTTTCGGTGTGAAGCGGAATGAGATGCTGTACTGGTCCCGGTTGTAGGCATGAGGTTCCGTCGAGAAGTATGGAGAGGTTGTAGGTGAGTTGCGAGGCAGGCCCTTGTAATCGCTGATGCGAACGTTGAGTTCGATGTCGGCGCGGTCGCTTTTGATGACCATAGGCTTGGCGGTGTTGATTGGGACCTCAACCTGCTGGCTTCGGTCGTAATCAGGCCCGGCTGTGATGCAGAGGACGTAGTTCTCCATGTTGCCTTTTCGTATCTCTTTTCTTCTCTTCTATCTTGGTGTCTTGGTAAACTTCTGATTATCTAGAACACTCGCTCAAAACACAAGTCTAGATGACGTAGGTAAGGTGCAAACAAGTCGCTGCAAATCCGACCAAAATAACCGAAAAAAATAATCAGAGAAGGAAGGAGTGACTCGCGATATTGTGGTCTAGTTTTTATCGACGTTTTAGACAGTGGCGTTGATAATGGCCTTACAAGTATGACGTGAGGGTTTTTACCTTTTGCATCCAACGCGGCGCATGTGTCAAAGTGGATGTATCACCACGCCAGCCGCTAAAAGCAGTTGCACCAAAACATCAGTTCAACAAAGCTCTCGTGCACAAAAGGCATGCGGAACAAAGCGCACAGCATAGGAGGGAAAAAACATCTTGAATACGTCAATGCAATAGGCTCATGGTGTCCTCTGAGAGCAAGTCTTCTGGCAAATACACATGAACTTGCGATTTCTCTGTACATGGACGACGCGCTGTAATGGCGCGAGTCGCTGGGTTCACCGCTGGGGCTAAATTCAACTGTGGTTACGGTATTGGACCATTGCGGATGTTTCTGTGTCATTCTCACCGCCAAAAAGAGCTTCATCAGCTGTCTAATCGAGCGTCTCGTCGCTTGTCTCAAGGTGGACAGAACTTGATGCCTTAATGCATGCCTCAGGCTTCAACCGTGCTTCCCGCTGCCTGCGCGCATGTGGAGACATGGCATTCATGCGTTCCTTGACGTCGCTTACCTGCTTCTCTAGAGGACATGCTCACCTTTCGATACTTGGCTTACTACATGACGGCATTGCTGTATGAGACGGTGCCTGCTTTTGAGGATACTTGGATCGAACGCCTCGAAGACCTCGGTCGATACAGCATGGCTATCAAGGACGACGACATTCAGGATTCTCAACACCATGGTCCACATCTCACTTGTGAGACACGACGAGTTGAACAAGCCTACAACTAATGCTTAACACACTGCGTTTTCTGCCTCCCGACTGACTCGACAGCTACGCGGGTCGATGCATCCACTGGTTTCTTGATACAATGGCCTCAGTCACTTGTCAATATTCGCATCCTACACAACACATTCACTCAAGAGTAACTGATAGGATAATATCGTGGAGGTGACATCGCGAATATATTTGCAGACCGCGACAATAAAAAAACCATCCAAACCAATTAACAAATAAACAGTACCTGGACCATCAGCCTGTAAGAGTCATCAATCTCCGTGTTCACAAACGCCAACCGTCAACGCCAATCCTTCCGATCACTTTTTCCTGAAACTGAACTCACATCACCTGTACTTCTTGACTCACATCTCGAGTCTTGAAGTATTTTGTGCAGGTGTCGATTTATTCTGGGCAATGTGCGCCAGCGCATCGATCACTGCATTCATCAGCATCAGCAACGGCAGAAACTGTCTTGACCAGGTATTCATGAACATACTCTGCATATCCATTTTGGACTTCGTGACGAAGTAGAAGTCTTCGTTGATCCTGTCATCTTCATTGCTGTTTGTTTGATGACATGGACAAAACTCAAAGTCTGTGGACAAAGGAGGAAGGTCTGGCGTAGACAGGCGGCTAGCCATGGGAGTCATCGGATGCCAGTCCTCTGCGAGAATGTCATCTTCAACGCCATAAGGTTCCGATTGCATTTCGCCGGAACCCATGGAGGCCGAGTGGCACCAGGACCCTGTGTGAGCAAGTCCTCCATCGATTGTGTGGTTTGATAGGCGGGCGTCGTGATATAAGTGATCAACGGTGTTCTCGGATGAGACTCGAAGTCGCTTACGAGGCGACAATTGATGGAAGTCATATTCAGGCTCAGCCCTCGATGGAGATGCTTGGGCCTGGTGTGAGTACGACTCCAGATCTGGCTGATGACAGCCACGTGACCGCGGTACCAGACCACGAAGACGAGCATCGGCCTCTCTGATCCGCTCAGCACCACGGGAGATGTTTGCCAGATTGTGATATCTGCGGGTGCCGCTGAGATCATTTGGCACAGCTTGACGTCCTGGTCTCATTGACAATCGCCCGCTTTGGCTGTTCTGCCGGCGGCTTGGTTGTGAGACATGGCCATAAGCCCGTCTAAGTTCAGGGACGGGCGGTGCAGAGGGAGATAGCATGAAGGGTTGATAAGAAGTCATCTTATCGATGTATCAAGGAAAGGAATTGTCTGTTCTGTGCTGGGGATGCAATATCAAGTCGTCAAGTGACGGCGACAGCAAGGTAGGACGAATATCAGTGTGAGGTAGTCCTACTGGGACTCAAAAGGGTCTGGAGTGTTATCAACTGATGCAAGTGAAATGATATGGAGGTTTGGAAAAGTTTTATGGATGGTTTTTGATGGTCAGATAGAAACGGGATGAAGGAGGGAAGAAAACGAGAGAATATGGTCGAGGGGGGAGGAGGGCTTTATGTCGGGGAGGTCCCAAGGAACGACAGGCCCGGTCCTGGCCAATCAGAGGATAGCGTCCTCAACCTCACACAACCTCCCCCCGGCCTACCCATCATCCTACGCTTCATTATATGAACTATCGGTTTATTCTTCCACCTCTTTCTCATTTGGGATGAAATGCTATGCTCATATCCCTAGGGTGTAGCCCATAACCACTTGTATATCTCGGCAGGGTCTTTGTGTAAGTCGTCGCAGTGTGACAACATTTGAATGGACGTACATTGTCAGTGATTCACTGTCAGCTCTACCCCCTCCTGTAACACAATATATCCGATTGGAACCGATGGTTCATGCAAATGCCCGTTTGATACCATGAAATCGCCGGGTTGGTGATACAGTCTCCCGGTTGTGGGAAACCTGGTACCTTTAGATTACACAACCGGCGGCTCGCATCAATCCACCGTCGAGTTGATCGACTTAAGCTGTACATATTATGTTTAAATTTGGTTGAATGAGTCATATGCCCAGCTTGTAATTTATGTGTGCATTTAGATGATAGATGGCTGTTGTTGATGGGCTTGTCCCATGGTGTGTAGGAGAGGGCATGTGGGCGATGCGGCCTCCTCGACTGAAGTTGGATATCAGTGGGACCCCCATCAGTGCAAAGTGTCAGCTTGGCCGGCCCCAAAACCTGGACCTCGCTTCAAAAAAAGCCACGAGTTGAGATCAAGTCTGATGATGAAAAGTAGTCAATGACCAGAAATGATACGCTGATGTAGTGCTCCGGATGAAAGAATTCGTATTCCGGCTACCTATCTTCTTGGAGCCGTTTGGCTGCTAAGGCGGTACTTCTCTGTCCCACGTTTCAACCGTGTTGCCACTAGTAGCTCTTTAGCTAAGTGCGATGTGCAACGGATTCTCCAAGAAAATGGCGGAAGCGTGGGCAAGATGTTGCTATGAGTATCAGAGTTGGGAGTGGTACTCAGATCATCAATAAACTGTGCCCATGCAGTTCTTGACTCGGGTTTTGGTTGAGTCTGGGCAATTATACCGTTATACTGGTGCCAGGGAGTGCTGGGCTCGATCGCATTAGAAGCAAATTTGATTAGACAGAATAATTTTATCTATATTCTCCAATGCTGTAGGTTAGCTTATCGTAGCTTATTCAGGAGAGCCATCTCTTGATCCCGCCTTGGAAGAGTGAAGTCTTCATGAACGTCGTCAAGTAAAGTGGAGCACCGGCCGCCGGCGAGGTTGTCTCCAACGGCCCGCCCCAAACAATAACTGTGGCTTCACTTTCACCAGCCACAACCTCCAGCGCTTCAGACCCTTGTAACGCTGATTGTTCCTACTATCAGCTGTTACGCCCCAACAAGCGGTGGTCGTTCAACAAACGCGTCATCTTTCACAAAAATATTTAATTCTTCCAAGCTCGTTTCATCTCGATCATCATTCTGTACGATTAATACAAAGCGCCAAGTCCGGTGCAAGCCGTCTTCATGATCGGCACGTCTTTCTGCGAATGGGTTTTCATCCGCCTGTCCATCGCCTTCTTTCGCTACACGCCTCTAATTTACATCTTTCTCATCCCGTTTCTGGTTCTTATACAGCCTGTAGGAGCGGTACTTCCAGCCATTTATATTCTCTTGGCAGCGTTGCTGGCAGAGGTGGTGTTCTACCTATTTATATATAGGCCATACCTCAAACGGCTCAAGCGGGATGCAGTTCACCCACCGCCATTGTCGCGCGAAGACAGAAAAGCGCTTTTTGAACGATGTTTCGGAAATGTGTCTGATCCGGAGATTTATTTGAGATGGTGGTTTCTGAATTCAGATCCTAATGAGATCCGACGGGACAACATACGAGAGTTTCTTTTATGGGCGTTCTTTGAACGACCAGACGGTGAAGGTCTGGTGGATGAGGATGGAGAGACGATAGAGGAAGAGATTGAACACTATCTAAGTCTTCTCGAACAAAGGCTGGGACGACGGTTGGAGGATGGCAGGGGCAAGGTGCAAAGTCTTCGTCTCACTCTTGATGGCATCACGACAACATATCGAGGTCTTCTTTGGTACATAATCGTCTTCATTGTCGACCAGGCCACCCATTTTGCGTTCCGATGGCATGGATTCGAGTTCCATCGCCGACCTCGCTCCTCTGCCCTCCGGGTGTTCCCTCCACGGCCGCAGGAACTACTTCCAGGCCGGAAATCTCCCTCTGCTCAATTCAGCTACTGGCACCGCCCGCACACAGCTCATGATAAACTGCCCGTTGTCTTTTTCCACGGAATCGGAATCGGACTCTGGACGTATGTTCGCTTTCTGGCTGGGCTCCATAAGACTGATGACGGCAAGGGAAGCGTTGGTGTCATCGCCGTCGAAATCCTGCCCATTTCATTCCGCCTCGCTCCCACCATCCCAGACAAGACCGAATTTTTAACCCAAATGACAACCATCCTGGACCATCACCGCTGGGAGAAGTTTGCGCTGGTGTCACATTCCTACGGCTCGGTTTTAACAACCCATATGCTCCATGCGCCTAGCCTGGCACACCGTGTGCCTACAGTCGTCCTTATGGATCCTGTCACCATCATGCTACATCTTCCTGATGTAGCGTACAACTTTACTCGTCGGAAGCCAAAGAGGGCGAATGAATGGCAGCTGTGGTACTTTGCCAGTACCGACCCAGGTGTTGCGCTTTGCCTGGGACGGCATTTCTTTTGGCGGGAGAACATCCTCTGGAGAGAAGACTTGTTGGGGACTCAAAGCAATGGCCGCCATGAGAGACACGCTGCAGTGACTCTGTCTGGTCGCGACCTCATTGTCGACACTCATGCGGTTGCGGAGTATCTAGGGGTTGATCTGGGGGCGGGTTCCGGAGGGGTAGTGGCTGAATCGCACGACGGAGTAGAAGTAGTCATGTTTCCGAAACTGGACCATGCGCAGGTGTTTGACGACCCTTCGAGTAGGGAGTCGGTGATTCAAATGATTAGGTCGAGATGCGATAATTAGTGGATGGTATCTCCGTAGAAACAGAATTTATAGAGTCAATATGATGATGAAAGCGTATTGTTCAGTTCCTCGCCTCAATCACATCACCACCCCATTCAGTCAAGTCTGCACGGATGGGAGTTGACCCGTTCTGTATGACAAGCCATTGCACGTCTTCATCGGTGTCATTCTTGACCTGATGCTCAATCCAGGCAGGGACAAAGGCAAAGTCTCCAGGTGATAGTTCATGGTGTTTTAATTCTGAACCAACAGCCTCGTTGACGATGAGAACGCCGTTTCCAGAGACAGCATAAAAGATGGCGTCTGCCAATGTGAGCTTAGGGCGCTATGAAGAGTGAAACAATCTCACCTTGTTCACTGTTGTGTCGAACTGTAGTCTTGGAATGCGGTCGCGTTGTGAGGGCTATACCGCGTCAGCACTGAGCGCCAAGGGCCTGATCTGAGACAACTCACTAGACACACACATGTTGTCGCATTTGCCGACCACCGCAGGACGTTCAACAACAGGGCCTTCGACGGTTGGATAAGTTGGTTCGAGCTCTTTGCCGCGAGTGATGTTTGCGGATGCGGGCATTATCATCGGAAGAATTTCCGAGATAATGGGTAATAACGAGCTCATCATTGGCGGGTTTGAGAAGTAATCGTGGAGTTGACGAAGTAAAGAGTTGTGAAGGTTGTCGAGGTTCAAACAATATTCACTAAATGTTTGTATAGTAGGAATATGCGTGACGTGAGAGGCGAAAGATGAAGGTATTCCCAATGGTTATGAGCCGGAGATGACGTCGCTGGATTGACGAGTGGGTGGGCAGATTGCCAACAAAGCAGGAGCTTTCTAATATGATCCAATAGGAGCCAGATTGAATGACAATATGTATGCACGTTTTGAGCGATGAAAAGAGTAGCGTGACCAGGTGATTCAGAGCAGATTTGGTGTTTTGGCTGACTTGGGAAATCAGGCCTCAAGACGTCTAGATGCAGCCCAGCCACCGAAGCTAGTGGCGTCTGATTCCGTACTTTTGTTTGGACAGGGACCTACAGTGGCCTGAGTACGGATAGATGGATTGATAATGCAAGCTTGATGAACATGGGTTGAACAAGTACGACCATATGCAGGGTCTTTATGAGATTCTAACCAAATCATCGTGACTTTAACTCGTTTTATCTTGATTTCTTCTTTATTCTTACCTTAACTTTAGATAATCGTTATCGGATAAGGCGGCGGATTATCTCCACTCAGGTGTTGACAAGCAATGTCGTCGTCAACGGCAGGTGCGGGATGTGGGACGGCAATTGACAGTTCAATCTATACCCGCGCAAAACAACTTTATCTATTGATCCAATCCTAGTCAAAACGTCTTCTTCTCTTATGACGAGAGAGCGGTATTTTATTCCATTCGCCTATTGCGTATTTCCACTCCAGGGTCTGCGGCTGAACCCCGCTTAGCTGCATTGCTGTGAACATCACCACTCAGCTCCGTTTGCAGCAGCTGCTGAACCCAGGCCTAGACCGTCTAGGCCATCCCAGACTCGACTCATCAGCTCGTCACCCCTGTTTGGAACTACTTGAAATAAGGTATAAGCTGCACCTCTCGCCTTGATTAAGCTCATGATACAGGGACAGCCATCTTTAACCTCATCCCTAGAATCAGAAACAATGTCTTGCTCCAGCGGGGAATCCCAGTCACCGCTACCTGAGACACCATCTTCGGACTCTCAGATTGGACCATCCGAGACCTCACTACTTCTGAATCTCCCACCTGAGCTCATTGACAACATTCTCTTTCAACTTTCACCTTATGATCTCTCAGCTACATCCGCGACATGTCGTGATCTCTACAAGCATGCTCTGTCCGATGTCCTTTGGTACCCACTCGTCCAAGAGAATGTTCCCGGAGTGACCCTTACGAGCCCTCACCCTTGTGGCAGTTATCATGAGCTTTACGCTGCTCATGATCGTCTTTGGTTCCTACCGCGACAAAAGATCTGGTTCTGCGACCGGGATCTCACTGGCAGGCTTATGCTTGTCCGCTATGACCCTCGCCGGGGCTGCATCGAGGGCTATCAAATGTTGGCGAGTAGGGGTCGGCCATTGCATCAGAGCTGGCTCGGCGACGGCGACGTCTTAGTCCACGAATTCGAACCTAAAGTCAAGCTTCACCTCGACAAGCCTGTCCTGCAGTTTAGGGTGGGGGAGAGGGCTCCAGCCGAGTTCACAGACAGACCTGATGCCAATCGATTTGCCGATGAGATGCCCGTCACACTCGATGACCGGATCGATGCTTTGTTCAGCAATTTTATGCTGACTTGCGAGCTTGACCAAGAGGAAGCCGAGGACAATCTCAAGAGTTCATTCCCGTACGGCAACGTTTGGCCACCGCCTTCTGTGCCTTCAGGTCATCATGTTTCGGGCGGTAGCACACAAGTGACGCGAGAGGGAATATTTGTCAACACTCCAGCTACCCGGCCTCGACGCCGCAACGAGGTTTCAGAGAAATTCTTTCGTGTCCGTCAATGGATGGAAATGGCGGGCGGTTTAGCTCGTGTCGGTATGGCTGCCGGTATGAGTGGGATATTTAATATGCTAAGATTGTCGCGCCCCGCAGCGGTTGGTGGTATTCCTGGCGTTCACGTCGGTGAAGAACTGATCACATATTCAACACTCGATCCGAAATTGTACACGCCAACGCCCTTGAAGCCTTGGAGGGGTGTCTGGGTCGGCGACTACAGCACCCACGGGTGCGAATTCTTGCTTTTACATCAGCCCGATGATGAAACGCCTTTAACAGACGAAGAACTCGGACTTGTGCGCGGAGACATGGAAACCGAAGAGGCATGGGAAGTGAGGCGGGCTGAAGGACGCACGTATCAAGGACGGCTCGAGGCTATCAAGCTTACTGGTGATCCCAACGTACCACGTGGGGAGCATACCTTTATAGCTGATGACCTTGGCCCTAATGGTCTCGTCAATGGTCCTCCAGCGGATCCGCGCTTCCAGGGTATAAGGACGGTGCATAGCAGAGGTCATATTGCAAACACGGGATTCATCTCAGGTAAGCCTTCCAAAGAGGATCTCACAAGAGGCTCCATACAAAGGCGATCTCTGGAGTGTTTATCTCAACACATCGCCTATGGGCTAGAACCTCGAAGAACGTGTTAACTAACAACATAACAGATAGGTACGTTGAGAGTCAGCTTATACTCGTTAGTCATGACCGCTTGGCGCAGTATTGGATTGGGTTTGGCCATGTGAGCTACTTCCAGAGGGTGGATATTAATGAACTTCTGAAGGTGTAATGGAGGTCTAAGGGCATGAGCATATTGGGGAGAGTGTCCTATTACAGCCTCATGTTTCTATAAGTTGTATATCTAGTCCCGGCATGGTGTTGGCAGGCGGTAGTATGTATTATATGATGATGTTACGAACATTTGATGGTTTTTGCTTATGTTACATGGAGTCGAGGGGTCCGCCGTTGGTGTATTTTTTGCACTGCAATTTTAACTCACTCCGGAGCCTTCCAAAGTCTCCATTGGAGGTTCTGCTGGTGGCTTGTTAGCTGCACTACAATTTTAACCCACTCCTGGACCTTCCAAAGTTCATAAGAAGACTATCAGAGTCATTCACAGCCATGTTGTCACTATATCCTGGACTGGTAGACATGTAGTTACTCATGGCCATCTACTAATTGTCTATATATTTTACCTCTCCTCCTCTTTCATCAATCAAGGCCTCACGAATACCCTCAATCATCTATCAAGGTCTCCCTCTCTGTTTTTCACCGCATTGCATCTCAGTATCCCCTCACGACCGTCTCTTTGCCTCAGCCCTTTGCTGTCTAATCGCTGTACTACTAATCTTTGTCGCAAAGTCCTCCGTCTTACTCACACCTCCCTCATCAACCTCATCAGCATCCAGCACATCAATCTCAAACACCTCAAGCGGCTTCCAACCCTTTTCCGCCCTTCGATCATTAATTGCCTTGCCTCCACTACGTGTCTCTGCAGAAATCACAATAGCATCCGCGTCTTCCTCGTGGATGGGCGGGCCAAAGGGGTCGCGGAGCACAATACATCGCACCTTGACTTTACTATCGCGCAGAAAAGCGACAGTTTCGTCGGGTGTGGATTGTGTAGGTGGTGATGTAGCTGTTGTATCGTACTCAAGCAGCGTTGATAGTAATGAGAGAACGATTTGTACCCGTTGATCCCATGGCTGAAGCTCCTCGGCAAACTTCTTCTTTACGAGAAGCTCATCGCTCGATATTCCGACAACAAGCGTGCATGTCTGATCAGAGTCCTTTGGCGGGATCTTGAGCAGAAGAGCGCTCGCGTGAAGCAGGAGTTTGTGTCCCGGGTGTAGATGGTCGAACGTCCCTCCTAGACAGACGGTCTTAAAGCATTGTTGCTGATCTGAAGGCTGAGCTGGTTCAACCGTCAAACTGATCCCGCCCTCAATGGCTACGAGTTGACTCTGCGTAAACGTCTGTCTCTTCTCAGCGAGAGTAAGAAACGATGAGAGTAACTCATATCCTTCTTCACAGCTTGGATGATACACCGTCTCCCATGGCCTGACCTTGCTCGCAAACGCAGCTAGGTCCAACACAGAAGTACAATTCGCTTCAAACCCGCCGTCAAAGTCTGGCTCGTAGCGTCGTCCTTTCTCATGGTCGATGAGAATGATTCTCACATCTATACTTCCCTCTCCACCGACATCAAC